>NMRB01003268.1:39848-52996 GCA_002633025.1 Notospermus geniculatus | reverse complement strand
TAGGAGTAGGTAGGATGTTTTAACCTTGTCAAAATATGTATCTAGGTACCATATAAATATATGGTAAATTTCAGTCAGATTCGACGTCAAATATGGCCGCCAGGGAGCCATTTTGAAAAATGGACTTCGACCCACACCTCATAACTAGTAGAAGCTAGGATGCTTTAACCATGTCTAAATATGTGTCTTGGTACCCTCTACTTATGTGCCAAATTTCGAGTCGATTGGACTTCGACATGGCTGCCAGGCAGCCATCTTGAAAAATTGACTTTGGCCATATCTCATCGGTAGTAAATGTTACGATGTTTCTGCGCTAATCCTTCACCACTCGGTGTATCAGCAGGCTAGTCACACTTCATACTCTGTCACAGAGGTGAGCACAATGGCCCTGGCCATTTCATTTTCATTGTTTTGGGGACTGTCAAATGTAAGGTTCATTACAAAAATAGGCATGATACAATTTAAAGATGGCCACCATAGCTTCATACCCCTTTCAACTTAATGCGGGGGCTGAGGGTCCCACCCTACCTCTTGGAGGTATTTTTTCTTAATAATGTGTGCCATCTCACGTGTTTAACAATTGGACAGTAGCATTTTCCCCAACCATAAAATGGTGGGCCACTATGTTTAAATTGAGATATGTATCTGACTTTGTTATAAATTGGGACCATATAAGGTGATTTCTCACTAGCTCATTGTCATATACATAAAGTGGTGTACATGGCTACAACACTCCATTGCCAGTCATCATTTTCTGACACCAGTCTAATTCCCAGTGACTTTTCTGTCATGTCTGTACACGGCTTACCAGCCAATTCGTGACAAAAACAAGGCGAATTCCAACCACGCTCTGCCCCAGCTGCCTAATCTTCCCAAGTCTAGATCATCAAGCAGGCAAGCCTGGCTAATCCCAGTTGAGATTTCCACACAGTGCTGTGTCAATTTATTCACTTCTTAGCGAAAATCCACACGAAATGAACAAACAAAAAACCCATAGTACCTCAGTAATCCACCAACGGAAAGACTATATGAGAATTCCCCAGGATGAGGCAGCGCATTATCTTGGCACTAGCGGGAAATCTCGTGTTTCAACGCGATTATGTACGCAGTACTCCAACGAGTGGATTACTGGGGATTGGCGAACTCTGTCAATCTTGGACGCAGGCAGACAAGAGGATTATGGGATTGCTCGAATACCGGGAATGCATTCCTAGCTTATTATTGCGAAGATTTGAGCCTGATGGTTTTTGCGAGAACTCCCCGACACCCTGAGCGTGGTGGCATCTTGTGACTTGGCCCGTGGATTAAGTGGAGTGTGAGAAAGTTGAACTTCTTGAGCTGCTACATATACATGTATTTTCCAATAAATCCAGTCAACTTGGCACTGTTTTGTTTGCACTCCAACCTTCTCCATCAACTATCACTTCTCCATCAATCTCATCACTAGAAATTCTGGCTGTCAGAGTGGTGTAGTAGAAACATCAGCACATATTGCATGTCACCATGCACGGAGGTTCTGGGTCCAATCCTCTTTGGACATTTTTCATGTGATAGAAAATGCAGCTCTTCATAGTTCCGTGGAACAGACAGAGTGGCGCCCCGGGGAGGAGTGGCACCTCATTCTCATCAAAACTGTAGTGAGACGTGGAAACCACCTAGGGGAGGGTTGCGGTACCAATCTAGAAAGCTGTCTCTCTGCTCAGCAAAAGACGGCGCAATCCTGCTGAGAATAATGAGGGCTAATTCTGCAGTTTTATGTTGCAGTTACCGCATACTGAGGTTAAAAAAGCCAAAAAATATTTTGACCACATGTGACAAGTAGCAAGCACGTGAATTTTAATTTCAGCAAATGTTGTTGTTTGTGACGTGTGGCGCTTTTGTCTTTTTGTCCCCCGGAGCCCTTGGAGGGGGACTTGAAAATTTCACCCGTCCACACATGCTGTTCGCCGTACTCCCTTCCGCTCTATACTGAAAATTTTGGGTTCATATTTGGTGGGGGTGTATGATGGGCCAAAAGGTGTGTCACGTAAATGAATCGGCCAAATCTGATTCTCCACTTTGCCACCAGGGGGCCAACAGCAGGGTTCCTCCAGGTCCTTTAAAACCATGAAAGTCCAAGAATATAAAATGCTTAAATTTAAGGCCTTGAAAGTCCATAAATATTGAGAAAATTCTATAAAGTCCACAAAAGTCCTTAAAAAATAAAATGTTCAGTCTTGAAAATTAAATTTCTGGTGTTTTTTACATTGTCTCATTAATTTCTTTCTGTCACAAAAGAGTAAAAGTCGCGCGGACACGGACGCTGGTGCACATCGCCCGGCTTCTGTGTTAAGTCATTAAATTTTACATATTTGATACCATGAAAGTCCTCAAAAGGTCCATGAAATTTTACAGCGGTCTGGGGGGAGGAACCCTGAACAGTCAAAACACAAAAACTGTGATTATGCATTTCATACTGAACAGAATTTGACCAAATTTTTTAATGGTAGGCTCATCTAGCAAGGGTACATTACCGGTATCATACGATTTTTGAATAAATTGATATTTCTGCCCTACAGGGGTGCTTTGTAATAAAAGCCAAAAAAAAAGTCCCTTCTACTCTGTAAATTCTGAACGACTGAAGATTTTGGGTTCACATTTGGTGGGGATGAGTCAAAGGTGTGTCGTGTAAAAGAATCGGCCAAATCTATTTTTCCACTGCAAACTCTCAGCCATCGTGCAATATTGGATATCCCCTCATTTTCAAAACCGTCAAGGTTTGCACCCGGGGCGAGGGGCGACATGCAGTGCTACGCTATGAAATTATCTCTTATGCTAAATCTTTGGCTGAAATGTCCATCATCTAAAAAACAGCTCACTTCAGAATTTGCAAGTTTGATTTCACTGCATTTCAAAAATGTCAGAGTCACCTGCTGCAGAAACTCGTGCCATAGTGCAGCTGTAATCAGTATTGGAATGCTATTTACCTCGCCCTTCATGAGTTCAGCTCACTGTATAAGCTCTTTGAGTTTGGCTCACTGAATTAAGCTCTTCGAGTTGGGAAAATTTTCTCAGCAAATCTGGGATGTACAGACTTTTCTTCAATGAATATCTTATCGGAAAATTAGGCCTAGTAACATTTTATTGGAGAAAAGAAACACCATGGACAGAACGACATGTCATTTAAGTTGCATCCATTGTTGGCTTGCTTATAGTTCCTCAGTAATATTTATATGACACTTGTTCTTTTCAACCCCGCCAGCAAAAAAATGGATTTCATCCCTGCTGTAGAGTATGTGAGTTTATTATAGGAGACTGCATGGAACTGAGCGTGGTAACAATGGTCCGCAGAGATCCAGCCCTGAGATGTATCTGAAGGAAAAAAATTCTTCTGACCAATCTTGTCTACTGTTAGCTAAGGCCTTGTCGTCTGCTAAGTTTCTGTCGATCGCTGTGTCTGGTCGCGGTAAACGACATTGTTCAACATCCCAAAGTTATCGAAGTTCTTACAAACGCCGCTTTTAATCAGTTTTATGCAGCATGTTTGGTTTGAGTTGCACAAATTTTTCCTCTCATCCCAAATGTGCCCATTCGCTGTAGGTGCAAATCTCGACAATGAAATGTTGGTTTTTATTGTATCGATGCATGCAGGACACATCGATATAAGCCGTCTGTTACTGAGGCAATTTGAGAATTATTGTGTTTTATGGATCAGTGCGGAAGAAAGCGGTGGGTATGCCGAGGGGTCAGATTTATTCTCTTCAGTGTTTGGTTTGTAATTGATCACATTCAAGATATTTTTAGATCACCAGAACAAAACTTCTTTGCCCGTTCAGGCGGTGATAGACAAGTGCGTAAGCGACATGACATCATTTCGTTTTGTGATTTCAAGCACTATATTGATTATCGTGTGCACTTTGGTGGGGCCAAAACGTACAAAACAAAATTTGTTGTTCCATCCTGCATACATGCTAGTCTGTCAATGCCTCAAAGGCGCTGTAGTTCGAATTGTAAACATTACGGTTTGTTTATTTACATGGTTGATTATAATAGTTATTTTCCTGCGGACAGGTGGCAGCACCGTGTATACCAAAACATTAATGTTGTCTATTTTTATATCTATCTTGATAAATATTCTTGTAACTAAAATATATTTATGATTTTACGCTCAAAAACAAACAAAAAGTTGTGAAAGGCGAGGTTTAATTCGATTTTATCTGATTTGTTAGTACCAGAAGTTGACAATAGGTGGCACACCGTAATGTTTACAATTCGAACTAGAGCGCCTTTAAGTGCACAAGCATGGATGCAAGCAAACATTCCAAATATAATACAGTTTAGTTTTGTTATTTGAAGTGACCAGAAAGTGACATCATTTGAGAATTATGTCATCCACCACACCCGACTGACTCTCAAAGATTTGAGGCCTTCCATGATCTGTCAAATCTTTTGATCAAAGTTTTTGGTTAGATTTTTTAGTTCAATTCGCCCGTGGCACAAGATGGATTTATTTCATCAGTCTTTTCGAACCCGCATAGTCATGACTCAATATTCTGCTCTGCCGCTTGTTCCGCTATTAACTGCAATGGGGGGCTGCATGCAGCGATGAGGAAGCGTCACCGTAACCGAACTACTTGGGTTTAGAAGATGGATACAGATAAGAGATTGGGAAGTGTCCTTACGAATAAGCCCAAATTTTGATATAACTTAGTTTTCGAAATTTCAAGATATTAACGAAAATAACAATGCTGTTCATCAGGCCTTTTGACGTCACTGAGATTGCCGTCGCGTCATCCGTGATGTCGGCAACGTCATGTGTGACAGAATGACATCAAATACCGTGGATTTTCCCCGCCGTAAATGATACAATCTTACACAATCTTACAAAATACAGAGTCAAACTATTTGGTCAAATTAAATTTGATTGTATGGAGTGCGGCCTACACATGGTGTGGGTTCAAAGAAACCTACATGTACCTCCACCCTCCTTGGGCCGGTTCAGTTCAGGATGGATTGATCACTTTTACACGATGCAGGTTATGGTAGGCCTCAATCCTATTTGAGGTCAGTTGCGTGCCACTAGATGGCGCGTATCAATCTCCGATTGCTGGAGGAAAGAATCTTCATGTAAACAATAATCGCGGCTTGGATTGTGTTGGTACGTCACCACGTTGGTGTTTTGGGGGAAAAGGCATTGAGGGGACAGAAGAACGTTATCATTGTTAATCTTTGGCCACAAAATACCTTCTTTATGAGAAGCAGTCACAGGATAGAGGTGGAGGAACCAGAATGCACGATTTCATGCCAGGGAACTGACAGCAAGTACCGTGATTATGTGATTATTATGTGATGGGAAATACACGACTGTGGTCAACCTGGGCTTATTCATATATCTGGAACTGGAAAGTGATGAAATAGAGTGGGTGAAATGAGTTTAGGCAAAATAGTAGGCAAAACGGGAGTTAACACCCCATGCACCACACTCTCCCTGTTCAGTGGGCTTTAAGGCCTATTCATACTTTGCGTTAGTGCACTTTGCGCTTGTCCGTTTCCTATGGTAGAAAAAGTAATTTTATTATTGGTACCACACATAAACATAGAGAACGCACAATTGCAAAGCGCAAAACGGAGAAGTGTGAATCTATACCCTAAGAGTCATCCTGAGAATATCAGGCGTTCTTACTGCTCGCTCCCTTCGTCACTGCAGACAACCCCTGAGGACATCTGCCTGATTTGCTGGGGTATTTGGCGCACAAGAAAATGCGCCCAATCAGCGAACGCCATTTCTGAGTCAGATATGCCGCTGGAGTTATTTCATGTTGACCTGCTGGGTCAGCTTTGTTCAAACCTGCATAGTTCATGTGTATCAATCACCGGCCTACTTGGGATGAGATGGTGGGGATGAACATTTGCTGGAATGGCTTTGATACTCCAC
Source organism: Notospermus geniculatus (assembly GCA_002633025.1). Classification (NCBI taxonomy): domain Eukaryota; kingdom Metazoa; phylum Nemertea; class Pilidiophora; order Heteronemertea; family Lineidae; genus Notospermus; species Notospermus geniculatus. The sequence continues at coordinate 47,082 of NMRB01003268.1, read as the reverse complement.
GGATTCCGGCGAATGTTGGCAGGGGTTTGTGTGAGCGGATGAAGAGGAGCGAGGTAAAAACCCCTGCCGTGGGAGGATGCTAAGAGTGGGCAGAGACGACTTGTCCACATTTGATGAGAACCGAATGTTTATTCCGTTTACCTCAACCATGTGTGAATTTTTTGCTGTATGACATCCGTCTGACTATATCAGAGGAATCACTAATCCCAACCATAAGCTCAGTGATTGCGAGGAAATGGGTGGATTTTCTGACGCTAGCCAGTAAGATTACCATGATGGATTTAGACGGAGTAGCAAAAATGCGCCTTCTTAATACTGATTAATTGCCAACTGTGATTGGCTGGTCGTGGCTGCAAGAATCATCATATTTGGTGAGGATTTCTTAGAGGTTAAACTCTGTTGATTTAAAAAAGTGATGTCGTGTTTTTATGTGAAGTCTGTTTATCAAGAACGGTGGCGTTTTAAGATGGGTTGTCAAATTCCATCATCACTTTAAGTTGCAAAAGAAATGGCTGGAGTGAGAATTGAAGTTTTTTTGTGATGTTTTTGGCTGATTTGGAGATGCCAATATATACTGTACCGGCTTGAATAGGTCTAACTAAGGACCACCTTTTCATCATTCATGGGGCGGGTTTGATCACGTGAGTTTCACCAGTCACATAATGAAAAGTGGTCCTCTAAACAAATTTTCATTGCATCTCTTACTACATAACAACTGAAAACAATTGAGAATATGTGTGTCTGCAGGTTCCGAGGCACCAGGAATTTCTGTCTGTTGGTAATACATTTATGGGGTGTATCCAACCGTTTAAAAGTTCATGCCGCATTCTCCTGTACAGGGTTCTGCCCAGGACTGAATGAGTTCTGGACGGAAGGGGGGTCTGACTTGCTGAAATGCGATTTCCTGGCACCTGAGAGTCAAAATAATGAGGTTCCTTTATCAATAAAAGCATCCTCGTTTGGTGTCAAATGACCCCGATCCACTCTATTGCAAAAGCACCCGCCGTTGGTCAGAACTGTGTCAGGAAGCCCTGCCGAGGGAAGCACGTTTTGTGAATGGGAACAGAAAGGAAATTCGGAAGTGATTAGTGTGCGTAGCGGGCATCTCTCTTGGTACACTTCGTTAGTTCGCCAGATCACTCGCTCAATCTGCATAAATTATGATGATAACCACACCGTTCAGATTGATCTGCAACGTGGTTGCTAGAGAGCGCCTTTTTTTTTAACACCGGTCTGGACTGGGTGAAGATAGGCACAATATACGAGCAGATTACTTTCTCTTATGAAGATTTTATTGAAGTTTCGGCACATTTTTATTGAACATTTTTTTAAAAATCGTGCTGGCCGGAAAATACTCCCTTATGCTGAGTGCATTCCTGCGTCCTGGACGGGGCCGTCCGGCGCCGACCAGCAGCGGCAGAACCCTGCCTGTACAGAGCTAAACAGTTGTTGCGTCCATCGGCGTCCAACGTTGAAGTCAGTTTACAAAATTGAATATGCAAATTAAGTGGGTTCCCGGAGTCCGATTTTGCCCAATTTCGGATGTGATGTCCAAGGGACCTAATCAAAGATTTAAAGCAAAAAAACTTCTGTTGCAATTTGTTCCCGGTTCGCCTGATTTTTCGCTCCGATTTACTAGACTTTTATACTAACTTCATGATTATAAATCATTTACTGAAAAAAATAAACGCTCAGTCCATAATACTTCCAACATATGGCTCCGTCATCGAGAATGCTGTGTGCGAGCAGGCGTTGCAAAGGCTTCGTGTACGTTACACAAGACTCAAAGTGCAGCCTGCGCTTTAAATGTTACGCAATGTTATCGGCATGTTACGCGATGCAGGTGCAAAGGTGACACTGCCTACACGAAGCATATGGTATGTCAATTGTGCACTGTGCTGTACAACTTAAACTGTCTCCTCTACCAGGAACAGACTTTATCATTCCCTCGTTGCCCTGTTACATTGTACAACTTAAAGCCCCACAGTATTGAATTTTACGATATTTTCAAAAAGTTAGGAGAGTGCACATAGAGGTCCCATAGCCTCGTGAAGGTCCCCAGAATGCTTATACATGTAGTTTTCAGCACGCATTGGAAAAAACTGCAGGGAGAGCTCTAATGTATTCTGACAGAGCGTAGTACATTTTACACTACGCTGACGTCGTGACGTCGTACGAGAATCGCGGCGATGATTTGCGTTTTTCACATTCAATACAGTGGGGCTTTAAAGCGAATGGCTCGCGGGGTTTGTTGTGGCGCCATGACAGTTGNTGGTTTCACTTGCCACCACGCTCTTGAACAGTAAAGATCTCAGCACAGCTGCCAAAATGAGAAAAAACGAAAAATAATCTGTGATGGCACCAAGATTCGAACCCACAACCCTCTGATCGATTCGCCAACCTCTTTCTGTACGCGCCACGAAGACTGCTTGCATACAACGACGCCGATCTACAATAAAGGCGCTGTGGTTTTGAAGATCTCCATAAGGAAATAAAACGATCGGAATTGTCGTCATGCAAGCAAGCAGTCTTCGTGGCGCTTACAGAAAGAGGTTGGCGAATCGATCAGAGGGTTGTGGGTTCGAATCTTGGTGCCATCACAGATTATTTTTCGTTTTTTCTCATTTTGGCAGCTGTGCTGAGATCTTTACTGTTCAAGAGCGTGGTGGCAAGTGAAACCATCTGTGACCGTCCGAGAGGGTGTATCGTTTTCAGAGGTAGTTTGGAAGTGCCTCTGCCGCTTGGGGTTTATATCTATTAAGTTCAGCTTTAAACTGTCTCCTCTACAGGAATGGACTTTATCGTTCCCTCGTTGCCCAGTGTTACATTGTACAACTTAAACTGTCTCCTCTACAGGAACAGACTTTATCATTCCCTCGTTGCCCTGTTACATTGCACAACTTAAACTGTCTCCTCTACAGGAACAGACTTTATCGTTCCTTCATTGCAGGCCTTTCCATTTGACGGGCGCTAAAATGTGCCTCACAAACAATAGAAATTCTATTGTTTGCGAAGCGCATGCACATTTTAGCGCCCGTCAAACAGAAAGGCCTGTCGTTGCAGTGAAGACTTTCTTCTCACTTGTGCATCTGTTGAGTTTCGAGTAGGTCTGAAATACTGCTCTGTTGAATACTGGATCGATGTGAATTGTTTCACCCTATGTTTGATAGGAATTCTCCCATTCGGTTGTATTGAATTGAAATGTCTTAATACTGGGGACAGAAGCATATTATGCAGATCCTTGAGAAAAAAAGAATATCCCTATCTGACTTCATTGGTGTGCTAGCTAGCCGGAAAGCTGATATGTCTTAAGCACTTCAGTTGATCATAGCCGCAGAGAAATCGTGGTGAAATCCCTATCAATTTGCCTGATACACATGCGAGAATTAACTGAATGTACGCCTTAATCCACAGATATCACAGAGCGGAGCCAAGAATGCCAGGTCTAGCATCCACCAATCGAACGATAGGGATTATAATTACTGCCTGATCTTGTTAATCCCTGCCGTAAATACGCCACCATGGGGGGATCAGAGAGAAATTGCATTGGGTTAGGTCACTAAAGACACAGGAATCTGAAGTTACCTAGGAGATCTTTTCTCAGACATTGCAAATGATGGAGAGTTTTTTCCATGTGGTGATCTTTTGCAGTGTTTGCGGGTGTTCTTTTTCCATGGTCCGATTTGATTCTTGGCTTGGCCACCAGGTGGCAAAAACCGAAAAGACGAAAAGTGCAATAACTCCTGAACTAACTAATGACTGGATCGTCTCCAAATTTCTAATGAGTATCTAATGAGGATACATACATACGTAACGGGTTTGCGATTTGACCTACTTATCAAGGTCATAGAGGTCAGAGTTATAGATTTTGCCATTTGGTGGCATGTTTCGTAACTGCTGATCCCATTGATCTGAAATTCGGTACATTTAAACCCCAGTGTCAAATGAGCTATGACACCAACTTTTGGTCCAAATCGATTCTTTGCTTTGCCACCAGGTGGCCAAAACAAAAACTCAAAGTTCAGTGATTCCTAAACTAACGACTAGATCGTCTCCAAATTTTATCAACAATGCATCTAATGACGATACATGGCGTTTTCATTTGACATAGTTAGCCCGCTTGGCCCATAGGCCAAAAGGGCTTATGCTGTGCTTGGTGCCTTTAGTGGTGGTCTGTCGTGCGTGCGTGCGTGTAGTAGCGTGCGTGTGTCTGTAAACTTTTCCCTTGTCAGATGGTAGCGCCTTCAGTTTTTGACGGATCATTTTCATATTGCATATGGGTGTGTATGACCACAAAATCTAGGTCAAGTTCGATTTTGGGTGCGATGCGATTCCTACTTTGGCCAGTAGGGGGCGTTTTGTGAAAAAAATTCAAAGGCCTGTATTTTGAGAATGGCTTGAGCTATCGCAATGAAACTTTGTGTGTATGTACCTCTAGTTTGTGCTGACTTGCACACGAAGTTTCGGCGCAATATGATTCTTGACTTTGCCACTAGGGGGCCAAAATGAAAATATCAAATTTTTCCTTGTCAGATGGATAAGCGCCTTCAGTTTTTGAAGGATCATTTTCATATTGCATACAGGTGTGTATGACCAAAAAATCTAGGTCAAGTGCGATTTTGGGTGTGATGTGATTACTATTTTGGTAGGTAGGGGGCGTTTTCTGAAAAACTTAAAAGGGCTATATTTTGATAATCGTTTGAGCTATTGTATTGAACCTTTGTATGTATTTACCTCTAGGTTGTGGTGACTTCCTGACGAAATTTTGGTGAAATCTAATTCTTGACTTTGCCACCAGGAGGCCAAAACCAAACTCACAAAATCTGCTATGTATGCTTTGGTCACAGATACCGGTATTGTCAAAGATGGCTTGTATGGGATTCTGATATGGCTTATGCTTTCCACCACTGTGCTAAAAAGCCAAGCGGGCACAGTGCCATTGGCACTATTTTTTTCAAGGTCATGGAGGTCAAAGTTAAAAATTTTGCCATTTGATTGTCACGTTTTGTAGTTATTTGACATAGTATCTTCCAAATTGGTATGATCATCAATTACTCAAGCGAGAATGTTTTCACCTTGAAATTTTGACCATAATCATACTACCCTGGACCTCAGAGCTTGCCCTGGAACATTTCAATTTAACATTTCATTTGTCATTTGTTCTTTTTGTACATTCACCCAGGTGAGCACATGGTCCATGTACCATTTCATTCAGGTGATAGGATTTAGTGACCCAATTTTATCTTAAAGGCCCATATGCACCAACAGAGTTTAACCCTGACTCAGGGTTAACCCACACATCTTCTACTGTACTTCCTTTCTCCCTGTTGGACTTAAGCTGAAGTTAGGGTTAGTCTGCGTTGGTGCATATGGCCGAAAGTGTCAAAATTTAGATCAACATACCATCTGCAGCAACAAGAAAAATTGTCTAAATTATGCTGAAGAGGAAAAAAACAGCAGGTGCCCAAGACAGGCATGAAGGGTACAAGATGTATAGAGGATATGCAATCAAAAGGCCTGCTCATGTGGAGGCTTGTTCCAGACTCAATAATTCAGACCAACCAATAATCACCAAACAAGTCCTACAACTGATAACGTCTGCCTGCAGCGCACATGACAACTTTTTGTGCTCAGACAAGCAATTCTTATTGCCAGTAAATTTTTGTGTCTTGTTGCCGATCGGCCACACCAGGACTCACAAGGCTCTCATCTTGTCGATTCTTTCCAAGAAGCAACTTTCCTTGCTGAATATCGAATTTCAATTTTTAAAGGGAATAAGTGGTCGTGGCAGTCAAAAATGACACTTAGAATAATTTCCTGGCCCACTAAATTCACAATTTCAAAATGACATATTTCATACATATTTTAGTGGATTACATCCCCATGTAAGCCTAGATTTGCAGTTTCCCGTGTTTTTTGCCATATTCAAAATGGTACCCGGTATTCGAAGGCAGAAAATACTTGGAAGGGAATTTAAAATTCTCAGTGTGAGCACTGTAATAGATTCAAGATGGCGGTGTTTGATTCTCTACAGACAACTTGACTGGCACGACAGTTGGCTTTAACATGAGGAATGCAGTCATGTGATGAAGATTCAAGAAAAGTAAAAAAATAAATGTATAATTTTATACATCGGTAATTTGATGTGACCTAATTCCAGTGAAACCTCTCTACTGAGGACACCCTGGGGACCCTCAAACGCACATGTCCTTTTTTTGGAGAGGTCCTGATTGGTGAGATAAAAATACAAATGACCATGTGGCACATTTGTGGCATGTTTTCCTATGTTGAGGGGTATCTTCCTGATGGAGGTGTTCACTAAGAGAGGTTCCACTGTACATGTAAATTTGTCACAAAATTTGCACTTTGTTAGCCAACAAAAGTTACATTATAACCCACTGATGTTATACAATTTTTAGCCCGCTTGGCCACAAGGCCCAGCAGGGCTTAAGCTGTGGTTGGGGTCATTGAGTGGTGGTCTGTCGTGCGTTAGTCCGTACGGCGGTACGGCGGTCCGTACGGCGCTACGTCCGTAAACTTTTGGCTTGTTAGCGCTCTAGCACCTTTATTTTTCGACGAATCTTTTTGGTCTTTGGTGGGTGTGTATATGGGCCTAAGATCTAGGTCGAGTTCGATTTTGAGCACGGTTGGATTCCTAGTTTGGCCTCCAGGGGGCGTTTCGTGAAAAACTTCAAAGGGCTATATTTTGATAACGGAGTGAGTTGTTGTGTTGAAACTTTGTACACATGTACTTCTATGTTATAGCAACTTACAGACAGCATTTCGGTGAAATCTGATTCTTGACATTGCCACTAGGGGGCCAAAACGAAAATCACCAAAAGTGCTATTTCTCCCTAATTAGGCGACGGATATTCATCTAATTTTGATGATGGGTATATCTGGTGAGGATACATAACATAGTACCCCAGTTTTTAATTTGACCTACTTTTCAAGGTCAGAGTCGTCAAAGTTCTACAAAAGTATAAACGAACCTGCCGCAGTTCGTCATTATTGCACCGAGCAACTTCATATCTTGCATAAATGTGTATTAGAGGGGTACCTTCAAAAATACCAAGTTCCGGCCTGATTGGACATCCAATATGGCCGCCAGGTGGCGTAACCTGAAAATCATCTAAGTGCTATAACTTGGGAACGGCTTGACCCAGAGTGCTCAAACTTGATATTTAGCTCCCTCTGGATGACCTTTAAGTGTCAAATTTTGGCCTGGTTTGAT
>NMRB01003268.1:10562-25688 GCA_002633025.1 Notospermus geniculatus | reverse complement strand
CCCCCCCCCCCCCTGGCGGAATCCCTGAACTTACGGATCGTGCACTTTGAGCAAACCGTATTAAGAGATTCTTTCAAACTTGGCACACATATACCTTGGCCCAAAACATCTTCAATGATGACAAACTTCGAGATGCAGCTGTCATGTAACACCTAGCAACATCAAAGCAACAGATTGTTTTCTGGTTTAAAGGGGTTACCCCTCCCAAAAAGGGGTCATAGGCACTTAAACATGGCTGTGTGAATTGTAGCATAGCTGAGATGAATCCCACTGCTGCATACACAATATGATTGCACAATTCTGTTGTCACCAGAGTAACCTGTTGTTTTGGGGTTAAGGTTCCCCTCTGAGAAAGGGGTCAAACATCACCAAATATGGTTGTCTGTTGCAGCATAGATTTGGTGAATCCCTTTCCATCATTATTACTTAATCTGATTGCATAATTCTCCTTTTGGTATATCTATATTCTGGTTTTCCATGCTGTTACTGATTTCCTTCAGAACAAAGATAGTCCATAAGGGACACACGTGAGCTACTGCGAAACTAATGTATATGCCAGCTCTGCATACCGCGATCTCTCAATATACATAGTACACCTGCATGGCCTATATTCGCTGTCCACAGTGAAGTACGTCTGACTGCGAACAGGAATTTGCAGTAGCTCACGCGGAGTGTGTCCCTTATTTCACATATCTTATTATAATGGACGGTATAGCCATATTGGATGTTTTTATCAACCTGAGTTGACCTGTTACCTGCTATACCTTGCCATGTAATGACTGTACACAGTTCGGGTGGAACGGACTTGATTCCCTATCTCCTCCTTAGTTAGGGCTTGAATCCTAGGAAGAGCGGCCTGTGTGTACAGTACAATAGGAGGAGCGTGTTATTACGGTATTTTGGTTTTAAAAGAAGTGATGATTTGCATGAAAAAGAGAGAAAATCAGATGTGTGGTGACCTGCGTTGCCATCTACAAGAACGGGAGTGACCTACGAATGAGTGGCTGATAGGCCTACACAGTAGGACTCATGTGAACCTATAGCTATCATGAATCTGGGTCACCTTGGCATTATGAGCTGAAGAGGTGTAATAAACCAGGGATCGCGTTAAGGTGCGTCCATGCGTCCCTGGACGCATGAAATCAACTTCAGACGCAAATTGGGGAAAAAGCTTCCTGCAAAAACGTCCTCCTGAGATATTTAGGACGCAACGTAAGACGCCCAATTTTTTCATTCTTGCAACTGAAAAACGTCCATGCCAATATCGACGTATGAATTTTTAGGATCTCTGAGGAAAAACGCCCGCCCCTAGGCCTATTGACGCTGTCTCCGCGTTGGCACGCGCGAATCTGCCACATTCGGAGTCAAACAATGCAGCTTGATTTGAGTTATACCCACGCTCCCAGGTGTTTGTACCGTACATCACATGTGCCGGGATAGTGAAGTTTGGAACGAGGCAGATCCCGGACATGCAAAACAGAGGTAAAACGAAAATGGCGGCGATCAAGCGGAAGCGAAGCTTGTTCATTTTTTCAAGAAATCCAACAAAAAGAGCAATCAAGCTTCCAAAGCCCTTGAAATCTTCAGCCCAAAGAATATCCCTGGTGATGGCGGCATATCAGTAGCTATGGCGATGAAGAACTCAAACTGCTTGGTGAACATTTCTGAGTGCAAGAAGGAGGTAGATACGCAGCAGCCAGCCAGGGATCATGTCATCTGTTAGAATCTGTGAAGACTTATATAGGCCTAGCCCCCCCCCCCCCCCCCCCCCCTGACGCTTCATATTTGCTGGTGTTCCCTGCAAAAGAGTCCATTTATTTGGACTCATGGAAATCGAATTTGGACTCCTCATTTTCAAGCAATCTGAGGCAAAAAGAGTCCACTTGAAAAAAATGGACTCATGGAAAAAAATCCTTAATGCTACCACTGTAAACCAGACGTGATGCTGCTGTTTATAAAGTGAATACTCCTCACTGCTCATGGATTTGATTCCTAGCCATGAAACTGGCCCTCTCCAAACAAACTCATCATTATAAAGCAACAGACTCTCTACCCACAGGATATTCAAGGACAAACACACTCCCTCAAAATGTGTTCCCCGCGGGTCAATACGCTAGTAAACAACAAGACAGTTAAAAGCCAAGCATGTCAATTGTTGGGTGAGATTCAAAGCAAAGCAGCCAACCTGACCATCATCCAGAACTAGTTGCATTGCAGTACAATACCGTAGTACATGAGTGAGTGAATATATGAAATAGAAGTCGGGTTTCCAAGGTGAAAGACATAGCTTCCTACCAGATTCGAACCCACGGACCCTCGCATAAGGCATCAATCGCCAGCACTAAGGGGCACACGCCTTAAACCACTAGGCCAATCCCCATCTTCAAAAAAGATGGTTCAATGGCCTATGTTTAAATGAGGCGTCCATCAGTACCCTGCGAGTAGTCCAAACAATCTCCGAACCCAAACAGTTTTATGTTATACAAGGGGTCACATGTAAAGGAGATACAAGTAAAGAATATATGAAATAGAAGTCGGGTTTCCAAGGTGAAAGACATAGCTTCCTACCAGATTCGAACCCACGGACCCTCGCCTAAGGCATCAATCGCCAGCACTAAGGGGCACACGCCTTAAACCACTAAGTGAGTGAGTGAGGTGCATGTAATCCTTGTTGACAACTTCACAACTTTAGTGCCTGCTTTCAGTGTGAGGTAGGCTCTGGGACAGTCATCCATGGACTATTTAAGTCCCCATGCAAGCCATTTCATCTCAGAATATACTTCATCTGTAAAGTTCATCATTTTCAAGTCTTTCTCACCATGGTTTTAAGGCGGGGGGCTACCTATGCCGACTTTATTGACGCTCTTTGAAAACAAGCGTCCTAACATATTCATGACAAAAAGTAACAAACTGATGTTAACAAAATGTTTTAGCTACAACCTTTAGGCTCCCGTTCTGTGAAAGAATTGTTCATTTTGACTAATTACGATGGAGTTAATTAAGTTATAACAGGTTGTCAAAATTTGAGTTCGCAAACAATTTTGCAGACTTGGGATGCGACACATCAGTTTCCCACATAGTCTGTAAGGTACAGGCCTGATGCCTGCAGGGCGTAACGATCCGTTTTTTACGAAAGTACTTTCCGTTTAATTGGTATAAACTAATTAATGCCAAAAAAGGGCTCTATTTACAGTTTTTGAAATATTTCATATTCCCGACCAACTATTCAAAAAAGGCGATCGTGTTGCCCTAGAATGCACATATGGCAATAACATCCAAAAGAAATTTTTCAAATATATGCGTCCACAAATGAGAAAACTTGTTTTGCAAATTTGAAAAATTCCATACCACTCGCCAGTTACTTCTTTGTTATGTAGATTTGCATAATTCGCGCCATTTGAGTAAACTCTGTTCGGCCACTTGTGACCAAAGCACCAGTGACAGAGCTGAACAATACCCGCAGTGGACACAAAAGATTTAGGGTCGGCACGTACACTGAAGATTGGTTTTGGAAAACAGTATACCAGGGTGAGCGGATTTAATCTGAATGTGAATGACTGGTCGCACAAAGGCCAGTTCCGTGGATTGCCACTAGGGAATGAGCTCACCTATAGGTAGCCCCCCGCCTTAAGTGTGCATGCTCCAACTTCCAATATGGCCACCTGGTGACCATCTTGGATTTTACATTCCTCTCCAACTTGAGAACTGTTTGGTCAGTCAACTTCGTATTTTAGAGGCATAGTGATATGGGTCAGATGGTGCACCATGTCAATTTTAGGTGCACTTCAACTTCCAATATGGCCGCCTGGTGGCCCTCTTGGATTTTACATTCCTCTCCCATAACTTGAGAATCGTTTGGTCAGTCCACTTCATATTTTAGAGGTTCTGATATATGTGATATGGGTCCGAGGGTGCACCTGTTCCAACTTGCAATGGCTCCAGGTGGCCATGTTGGATTACGCATTCTGATTGATAACTTGAGAATAGCTTGGTGAATCTAGTTCATATTTTTTCAGGTATAGTGTGGGTCAGAGGGTGCACCACATCAATTTTAGGTCCGGTTCAACTTCCAATATCGCCATCTTGGATTTTGCATTCTGCTCCACAACTTAAGAACCGCTTGGTCAATCAATTTCATATTTTAGAGCAGTGTTGTCGTTAATAGCCGGGAGCCGGGTAAAATACCCGGCTGATAACATCTGTCTACCCGGCTGAAAAAATAGCTGAACCAAAAAAAGTTTTCAGAGTAAACAAAACTGGTTGTATTCTATTGATCTGAAAGTCCCACGTGGTGTATTGTTTATTCAATTCAACGTTTTCTGCTTATATGGCCGACGTGTGAACACCACCATACTTGATATTGCTCCCCATATCGCACTTAATTGATGCGTGTGTGCGCAAAAAGACGGAAAAATTCAGGTGGCCGGTGTGCTGAAATACTTCCTCAGGTGCCAGGAAATCGCATCTCAGGGCTTCTGGGAAAAAAATTCCGGGGGAGGACCCCCAGACCCCCGTTATCCGGAAGACACATCGCGCCTCTGGCGCTCATTGGGGCGGGCTTTGCCCGCCAGGCCGGTCTTACCGGCTGTTGATTAACGATACCCGTCTGGCCAAATCCTTAGCGACAACGCTGTTAGAGGCATAGTATGGGTCATAGTGTGCACCCTATGGATTTTACTTGTGCGCCAACTTCCAATATGGCCATCTGGCAGCCATCTTGGACTTTGTTTTCTGCTCCATAACTTGAGAACGGCTTGGTCAATCAGCTTCATATTTTCCAGGCAAAGTGATATGTGTCAGATGGTGCACCCTATTGATTTTGGTTGCGCTTCAGCTTCCAATCAGCTTCCAGGTGGCCATCTTGGATTGTGCATTTTGCTCCTTTACTTGAGAACTGTTTCATCAAGCAACTTCATATGTCAGCTGAGTGCATCGCCCATAGGTGACTTGTTAGTATAAATAGCACTGACAAATTTGGGAATTTGCGTTTTGTCAAGTTTGGGACAATTTTCAGGCAGATGCATTGCTCTTTTCTTATGAAAAATCGAACCGGTTTCAACTTTAGGGGGATTTCAACCCAAAATCTATGGGCCAGAGTTCTAGGGCCGTATTCATAAAGGGTGTTTAGCCTAATCAGCGTACAAATTCTGCATTACACAGGTTAAAGGCCTAGAAAACTATTGTCTGATGTCTGTATGGTGCTTCACCAGAGGCATTTACCCGCAAGATAATCATACGCGTACAACTTTCCTGCGTCTAAGCCCAAGAGGACAAAGGAAAAGTTAAACGTTCAGGCAGGCTTGTCTAGAATTTGTCCAACACTTTCTTTTGTCGTCCCACACTGAGCCGCAGGAAAGTTAGATGCGTGTGATCATCTTGTGGGTAAATGCCAGAGTTCAGGCAGCATACAGAAGGCAGAACAATAGTTTTCTAGGCCTTTAACCTGTGTAAAGCAGAATTTGTACGCTGATTAGGCTAAACACCCTTTATGAATATGGCCCCTAATCTTTACAGACTGAGTCATGAAGATGGCTTGCAGCTTGTCTTGAAATGGACAAAGCATATCGAGTGCCACCTATGAGTTGAAAAGTAAAGTCCCTGAAAAAAGACAATCTTTGAAAGTGGGGTGGATTTTGATCAAAGACGTCGGGTCACAAAACTGATTTGTGGTGGAACAGTAGAATATATGATGAAACATCCTTAATGCTGTCATTTTGAAAAGTACATGTAATAAAAAAGGAGTATTTTCCATTTTGCTGTCAACAGAAGATTTTCCTGTATGATTTCAAGAGAGAAAAGAATAAAAAAACAAAGATTATATGTAAATTATGCTATATCCGTCGGCATTACCCATGTTGTCGAAAGTTTTTTCAGTTTGTCCGGCTGGCCACCTTGTGTGAATGGCACCCAGCAAAAAGTTCTCTCGGGCATCACCACCAGCTTAAGGTACTTAAAAANGCGTCCATCACAATCTTTGGTAATACTGTAGCTATTGGTTACCATCAGATGTTGAGCATACAGTGTGGGTGTTCCCCACTCATACAGATTGTGTCAACATCTTCCTTGATATTGTAGCGTCTAGTTGGTACCATCAGATCTGAGCGTCCAGTGTGGGTGTTCCCCTCTCCTAGATTCCGTTGCCATTTGCCTTGATATTTTAGCTGTTGGGGGTACTGTCAATTTATACTATCATCCAGTATGGGTGTTCCCCATTCAAATATCATCTTCCGTGATATTATATTTCTTGGTGATACCATCAGGTGTTAGCTACCAGTGTGGGTGTTCCCTAATACAGCAAGTACTGTGTCACAATCTTACATGATATTGTAGCTATTGATGGTATCATCGGATGTTAGCGTCCAGTGTGGGTGTTCCCCTCCAATATGGAGTGCGTATCACCTGTTGTAATGAGAGGCAGTGCCATTACATGTGGCTATACTACCAGGAATTTACCCACCTCACGGCTGCACAGTTTATTTAAATACCTGCAATCGAACTCACATTATGTATGCTAATGAATGAAAAAAAATCTCCTGGACTTTTTAAAACTTGTTTTCGACGGATCAAGCACTTTGTCAATTTTTGCCATCCGCGAGTGAGAATAATGATTATCTCCTTTCTGCCTCATCAGCGTCGATCACTCGTAAACCGTCATCCATTGCAGCTTAGCGACGATGAAAAATCCCGCTTCAGCAAAAGTTTTTGCAACAATTTCTCTTATCTATCATTTCCATCAGATTGGCAGTCGTCATGAGACATCCTAACGAAAGAAAATGATAAGAATTATGGCGATAAACATGAAAATATGACGTGTTCATGTGCTAAAGCTCTTACCGACGTGACGAGAGGATTGGCGCAGATGATGTGATCCTGTTTAATTCCTAAATTTTTTTTCATATGACTGTCAATTATCCTCTCACCGCCCTCCCATTTGAGAAATATCTACAACAAGTGATGAATGATATAATATAAAAATTACATGCTATCTGAAGGAAATTTCAAATCTCAACTGTCCGTAGGCCCAAGTACCGGTAGGCTGCCTGTCTTGTAAAGTTGGGACGTTTGCACTAGGCCTACATGGCCTAGTTTACCTTATCATTTGCATTGACCTTAAGAAAACCATAGGCCTATAGGACCCAGTTACAGCGTAATACATCACTTACCGGTACTGGGTCAGCAATATTCATGCACGTGTCAGAGTTTGACAATAATTTGCTGATGAATTAGTGCTGAATTCTGTGATGTTTTTGCTTGTGGGGAACGCTGTCAAACAAACAGGAGGAAATATATCGAATGCCTGAAAAATATAAAGATACCCTGAGACAAATTCCTGTGGAATGCTGTCCAGAAGGTTGCCAAAATTGTACCAAATCAATTCAGACATAATGTTGGCTAAAGAATGATATGCAGGGATATAGATGAGATCAAACTTCAGGGTTGTTGTTAATAGCCGGGAGCCGGGTAAAATACCCGGCTGATAACATCTGTCTATCCGGCTGAAAAAAAAACAGTTGAACCAAAAAAAGTTTTTAGAGTAAACAGAACTGGTTGTATTCTATTGATCTGAAAGTCCCACGTGGGGAGGCAGAAAACGCTGTCGCCTAACCCTTCACGACATCTTTGGAACCCATTCATGCAGTGTATGTAGTGGGGCTATCCAGAATATACTTCAGCCTCTCGATAATAGGGGTCTCTGCTGTACTTTAAGTTTTACTATCCACTTTCTGTTCGTTGAGTTTCATTGTTTATCTGTTCTTAGGGAAGTTTGACCTTGACCTCTGACCTTGACCTTGACCTATGATTATCAGGGTTATTACATAATCGAATTTGGCATCCTAAATAACCTAAATCTGGGTGTTATCAAACCTCTACTGCTACCACAGACAGAGACATTCCAAATTATCAAGTTTGACCTTGACCTGATCATCAAGGTCATTACATAATGAGAGATTTGCTGGGGACTTGCTCTGTGGTTGTTGTAAAATGCGATTTTTGTAAGATTATTCTGATTTGTGACGTCATTTTCTATCATCATAAAAATATGTTGCGTAGCTGGGATATATTTATAAACGTTTATTCAGCAGCCACTATCATGACGTGGCCGGCTGGCGCATCGGTAGAGTGTCCGGCTATGAATCTGGGGCGCCGGTTTCGAGCCTTGCGATAGGCAATTTTTTTCGCGCATCTGTTTCTCTGTTTATTTTTTGGCTGAACACTTTTAGTCGCAGGACGATATCTCCCCAGCCCTTCCCTTTCCCTACAAATCTCCATTTGCTAATAAATACTTATAACCACAGATCCCTGTCAGCTGCCCTGCATTCAGCATGTTCAGAGAGACTTTTCACTAAGTCTCTCTGAATGCAGGGGCAGCTGACGACCATCGACATTCCCCTCCCAGTCACCAAAAATATCAACACCCCAACTAACGTTCAAGACTACTGGGTCAGCAATATTCATGCACGTGTCAGAGTTTGACAATAATTTGCTGATGAATTAGTGCTGAATTCTGTGATGTTTTTGCTTGTGGGGAACGCTGTCAAACAAACAGGAGGAAATATATTGAATGCCTGAAAAATATAAAGATACCCTGAGACAAATTCCTGTGGAATGCTGTCCAGAAGGTTGCCAAAATTGTACCAAATCAATTCAGACATAATGTTGGCTAAAGAATGATATGCAGGGATATAGATGAGATCAAAGTTCAGGGTTGTTGTTAATAGCCGGGAGCCGGGTAAAATACCCGGCTGATATGTACATCTGTCTATCCGGCTGAAAAAAAAAACAGTTGAACCAAAAAAAGTTTTTAGAGTAAACAGAACTGGTTGTATTCTATTGATCTGAAAGTCCCACGTGGGGACTGAATATTAGGCAGAAAACGCCGTCGCCTAACCCTTCACGACGTCTTTGGAACCCATTCATGCAGTGTATGTAATTATCACAGAAGATCTAGTGCCATCTTAGATTATTCAAACCATCCATTGTACCAAGATTTCTCATCTTTTTGCCTGCCCATTCCCCAGCACCCAACAATGGACCGCGAACAATACCAGCCCCGTGCATCAATGCATGCTACATACTACAATACATTACCCAGGGGGTCCCATTAATGCCCCTTTCTCATTCTATACCAGCCCGAAAGTCATTCTCCGAATCGCCCACTAACTGACGAAATTGCCATGAACGCGGGAACACGTGCGCTCTCCCTGCGACAGACACGGCCGGCCACGAAAATCAACAATTCATGCGCAATCCACATGTATTCACGTCTCTTCGCGCCACATTCGCAACCTTCTTTCTGATTGGTCAGTCAACTCCGGTCATGAACAGAGGTCACATTGGTCGACACAGCATCCGTCGTCACATTTGGTCTTTTCTAGAGTTTCAGATTGTAAAGTTCCACTTGAAAAAGACCCCGGTTGGGGTCGAAAATTCGTGAATTCTGGAGATTGACTTCATGCTTATTATCATTAAGTGATGTAGGTAATGATTCACGTTGTCTTTGAAGAACTTTGACTTCGCAGGAAATTGCTTTTGATCGAATTGGGTCAAGCATTGATGATGCGGCAGCTTCTGCGTTTAATGAGAAATAGGTCAATTTCGTGACGTCATGCATTTTCCAACCAGATTGGTGTTTGGATGACGTATGAACATTCTGTGCACTCCACACTCCACTCAACTCAGACATGTTCGCCAATGTGGATAGTCCATGGCGTTCGGGGTGCCTTGTAGGTGTATACAGTGGAACCTCCCTTAACGGACACCTCTGCCAGGAGGACACCTCTCTAATCAGGATGCTCAACCCCCCCCCCTGTACGAGCGTACGCCAAGGGACTACTTATTACTTGAAGAATTACCCATTTTTCTACAATTTCTAAGTGTATGTGCCATCTAATTCCTGAAATAAGACATGGTTCACGCAGGAACCTGGGGCGGGAAACCATAGACACCCCCTCCCCCTCAGTGCGTACCGTACGTACTTAATGGACGCTCCCTAACCAGGCCTTTCGATTTCATGGTTTTCACGACGGTAAACGTCGTAGGAAATTTGAAATGTCCCCAAATTATGGGTCTTAAAAATGTCCCCAAAATACCCTTAACGCCCCCAAATTACCCTTAGATGTCAATGAATAAAAGTTCTTGCAAATAAAATCATTTCAACTGGTCTCTTTCCCCATGCTCAGTAAAGCCAACCCGTTTATCAAATCCCGGGCACCACAGCAACTTCCCACCATTAGCCCAGACCGCATGGTCAGCAACAGTGAAAAATCAATAATTATGAAAGGTGACTCATGTGCGAACACAGCGCCAGAACCACTTCGTGTGGTGGTACTGAGAACTAAATCTTTGAGGTTGAATGGGAGTTTAGATTTATGGTCAGTTTGGGTTCGGAGATTGTTTGGGCTACTCGCAGGGTACTGATGGATGCCTCCTTTAACACGGGCTATTGAACTATCTTTTTTGAAGATGGGGATTTAGCCTAGTGGTTTGAGGCGTTTGTCCCTTAGTGCTGGCGGTTGATGCCTTATGCGAGAGTCCGTGGGTTCGAGTCTGGTAGAAGGGCGTGATGACCTTCACCTTGGAAACCCGTTTATTTCTTATTTCACATCTATAATGCTATGTTAGCATGTTTAACAATTGCAAAACCCCAAATTAACCAGTGCAGCCAATGTTTCAGCTCTGCCTGCCCCCCGACGATACAAACTTTAAACTGGAAAAGTTCCAACAACACAAAAAAACAATTTAAAAAAATGGATAACCAACAAAAAAGGCACAGCAAATTATCAAGAAGGAAACACAGAACATTACTAACATGACTACGACTATCATATGATCATGTGCTGAATATATCTGCACTGACTCCGCATGTAACATGGACACAATACAGTTTAGACCCATTTGGTTATTCTATTCGCTGAAGACTAATAACTGGAGATAACCTGAAAAATGAGATGGTCCAATACGACTAGCAGGCCTACGATGTAATCAGCAGGAATTTATTCCTCTGACTGACTTATGATTGCATCACAACATAGTCAAGACACTGTCAGCAAACTACAATGTATAATGTCATTGGAATTCGCTGAGGCAATGAGTCATATGAATAAAGACCAGTAAATACTTTTACTTGAATTTAGCAATTCAAATGCACTAGGCAATGATGTACAAATCTGAAGTAAAAGCATTCGCTAGTCTATGACCCATTGATTCAATGATTTATTGCACTATTCCCAGAACACCCGGACGTAACTGGTGGACTCGAGGAAGAGCAGTGTCCACAGTCAATATGGTTACCTACGGAACAGAACAGATGTTATTGATCAGGCTTAGAGTTACCTGCTCTAAATCATATATTTTTGGATAAAAGAACTTGTTTCGGATCAAAACTGAACGTATACTACTGATAGATATTTAAGTATCCCCGTCAACTCTCATTTTGCAAGATCCGCGCGTAGCTAGGCCTAAAGACACGAAAATTTTATCCTGGCTTTTTCTCAAAATGTTCATTGCCTCATTTGGGATTTGCTTCAGAACCAAAAATAATACTTACAGTATAGTCCCACAAGAAATGACAGTTATCTGGCTTTTTCTCAAAATGTTCATTGCCTCATTTGAGATTTGCTTCAGAACCAAAAATAATACTTACAGTATAGTCCCACAAGAAATGACAGGAAGAACCATATAATTATGTAGACATTTATGCCAAAAATGGTGTGTATCCGTATGTAACAGAGATGGACACCATGCGTTACGTACGGAACCTTGATTTCTATTGTGTGTCGTCTGATATTTTGGATGAATAGATTGAAGAATGAAGAAGAGAACAACAGACTGGTATCAGGCCTTTATTTCGAAATGGTTTACACCAGTTTTGTAATGATTATAAATACATACACTAGAGTTGAATATGGGTGGGAAAAAATGTCCCTTTTTGTCCAGCATTTTTTTTACCATTTTTCGACCGAAAATGCCCCAAAATTTTTTTTCGTGGGAGTAAAAACAAACTGAAGATGGGGTAGTTTTGCTTGGTTATAAAATATATTGCAACCATATAACTTCCTCATTTGATCTTCTTATTATGGTCTTAGAACCTGGCAAAGTGCCAAAAAGCACATTTAAGCCAGTTTCTGAGAATGACCCATTCATTTTTCGACCGAAAATGCCCCCAATTTTTTTTTCGTGGGAGTAAAAACAAACTGAAGATGGGGTAGTTTTGCTTGGTTATAAAATATATTGCAACCATATAACTTCCTGATTTGATCTTCTTATTATGG
The DNA here is from genome assembly GCA_002633025.1 of Notospermus geniculatus. Taxonomy (NCBI): domain Eukaryota; kingdom Metazoa; phylum Nemertea; class Pilidiophora; order Heteronemertea; family Lineidae; genus Notospermus; species Notospermus geniculatus. Next base: position 13,416 of record NMRB01003268.1, on the reverse strand, counting down.
TCTTAGAACCTGGCAAAGTGCCAAAAAGCACATTTCAGCCAGTTTCTGAGAATGACCCGGATGTCAATTGTGACCTGTACTGTACCTTGTGCCTTTGCAAGGGCAAGTAAAAGACTCCATCCAAGTGAGGAACATGAGTAGCTTGAGATGGTCTTCCATACATACCAACGCCAATAATGCTATGGTTTCGGCCCCGAAACATACATATCCCTTACACTGCCAATGTCGCATAAATGTGACATAAAACAGTTCCCCTGATTGATAGCATTCAGGCTGCTCAATAGATCGTCGATAGTAGTTCTAGGTGCCGCCGTAAGATGGCGTGGCATATGCGCCATCATTTGAGACATATTTTGAGGTGCTGGGTACAGGATTTGGGATAAAATTTTGCTTGTATCTTGCGGGGGTGCGGGGTGGCACCCCCCCGGGGGCGAAATTTGGGGAGAAAATATTTTGAAAAATAATATTTTCAAGTGTAAATGAGATTGCTTTTCATTGTTATCATTGTATAAGATGTATTCACAGTGATAGCATTCAAGTATCTTTATTGCCAAGGTGGCAAGCCACACTTTAGTGGGATTTTTTTGAAATTACCAAAAATCCAAGATGGCGGCGCCTGGTGACGTCATATATGCAAATTAGTCGAGAAAAAAAAGTCACCAGGATAAAGCTTAGACCATTCCCTACAAAGTATTCCTATCTTCTTCAGGCTAACAGTGCATGCTTTATAGTAACAAATAATTAGATTTCAGTGGCTAATTTCTGAATGAAATGGTCCATGGACCATGTGCTCACTGGGTTGGACATAATACATGTAATAGTCTAATGACAGAGGCAGGTACATATCAGTTATGAGCAATCTGGGTCAAGTCATTCCCAGGTAGGACTTTGATTATTTTTGGGTAATGCCACCTGGCGGCCGGCCATATTGGATGTCCGATCGGGCCGAAACTTCACATGGACATAAAGGTCATCTGCAGGGGGCCACATATCACATTGGAGCGCTTTGGGTNTGGTGCCTTGTACAGTACAGGTCACAACTGACATCCCTACGGCTTCGCGTAAGTTACGCGTAACTCACGGCTTTGGTTTTGCGTAACTCACTGCATAACTCGCCAAAATCGCCTAACTCGCCTCGTAAATCACTGCGTAGCTAGCACCTCGTATTAAAAAGTTACGCGTAACATAGCTCGTGAGTTGTTGCGTAAGTTGCGAATTTAGGGATGTCAATTGTGACCTGTACTGTACCTTGTGCCTTTGCAAGGGCAAGTAAAAGACTCCATCCAAGTGAGGAACATGAGTAGCTTGAGATGGTCTTCCATACATACCAACGCCAATAATGCTATGGTTTCGGCCCCGAAACATACATATACAATACTGGGATAACAACGAAACACCTCTCCTCTTTTCATCTTTCCTCCACATTAGAACACCATGTCTGCTTTACCTTTAGAAACTGGATCGATTTTCATCTCCTTAATCCTCCGTGTAAGTTTACCGATGATTTCATAAACACGGTGGCACAGGCGGTATGGATTCTTGATGAACTGCATGGCGTTGATTAGACTTGTGTTGCCTGTCGGAGCCAGCTGAAAAGAGCAATTATGAGGATACAGTCCTCCCTCCCCATTACGAACCCTTCGGGTCCAAGGGTTAAGTTCGTACGTACTAACGAGGAGTTCATAAGAACGAGGATTCATCCGTGGGGGCATGATGACCACGCCGAGTAAGCCTAAGACATGTACACTTCGTTTTCAGGACTAACTTTATTGAATATTTGCCTGATTATTACTGAAACATGCATTAATTAAACCCAACCTTGGATAATTGTACACTTACCAAACCCAAGCTTGGATAATTTGGGTTGTATCACACACAGCGTATTGATCATGGGCAGGAAATTCAGGGTTCCTCCCCCACACAGCTTTAAAATTTCATGGACCTTTTGAGGACTTTCATGGTATCAAATATGTAAAATTTAATGACTTACACAGAAGCCGGGCCATGTGCACCGGCGTCCGCGTCTGAAATTTACTCTTTCGTGACGGAAAGAGATTAATGAGACATGTAAAAAACACCGGAAATTTAATTTTCAAGACTGAACATTTTATTTTTTAAGGACTTTTGTGGACTTTATAGTATTTTCTCAATATTTATGGACTTTCAAGGCCTTAAATTTAAGCAATTTATATTCTTGGACTTTCATGGTTTTAAAGGACCTGGAGGAACCCTGGGAATTGGGCCACACGGCCGACCAAACAGCCGAATTACATGCATGTCATGAAATTTTGGGAGCCAGACATTGGGTTCGTAATATCCGGGAGTTCGTAAATTCGAGGTTCGTAACAGCAGGACTGTATACTGACGGCAGTTGAATGGGTGACCAACACATATTGATACAGCAAATACATCCTCCCACAGCAGGGGTTTTTACCTCGCTCCTCTTCATCCGCTCACACAAACCCCTGCTGAAATAGAACGGCCAGTGAATCTGATGTGGCTGTTCCATACTCCAGTTGCACTCCCTGTATTTTAAGGATGACTGGAGAAGTACAAATTTCGTGGTTTTACCCAGTTTGATTTTAAAGTTTTATCCTTTACAAATCACTTACATCTTTCCAAAATTGACTGAATTTTATCACAGAGGTTCTTCCTGTGTATAGGAAAGATTCTTATTATTTTTGATTGTTATTATGAGTCATAATTATTTAATATTGGCGCCCTGAAAATGCTGCATTCTGATTGGGCAATGGTTTTCTGACCGCCTCTGCTTGCCTGGGAGGCCCAATTTCAGCAGGGCTTTGTGTGGAGTGTATGAAGAGGAACGAGATCAAAGCCCTGCTGTGGGAGGATG
>NMRB01003267.1:54536-70084 GCA_002633025.1 Notospermus geniculatus | reverse complement strand
TTGAGAGTTCTAATGTATTTACATGGTAGGTTTTCCTAACTCCTTCAAGGACAATTTTCTGATGGTTTTCGTTTCACCAACAACGGCAAAAGGAAACATGAAATACTACTAGAGACTGTACTAGGCCCACAGGGATATGCACCATTGAGAGTTCTAATGTATTTGCATGAAAGGTTTTCCTAACTCCTTCAAGGACAATTTTCTGATGGTTTTCGTTTCACCAACAACGGCAAAAGGTAACATGAAATACTACTAGAGACTGTACTAGGCCCATAGGAATGTCCGCTATATGAAATTTTCAATAAACCATGTGCACCCCTGGGTGAATGTACCAGAAGAACAAATGACTAATGTTAAATTGAAATGTTCCCATACCAGCCTTGAGTTCCAGTTGCAAAGTGTATTCACATGCACCCAGATATCTGATCACAGTAAGTTAGAAGATATTAGGTACAATAACCACGAAATGTGCCTCCAAATGGCAAAAGTTTGAACTTTGACCACCGTGGCCTTAGTGCACTGAGAGTTGGCCANAAGTCCAGGGGGGACGGGTAGCTGGAAAGGTAACCAAATTTCTAGCAGTATCGCATTCCTGTGTATCACTACAGTGAAAGTACACGGGTGATTGAGAAATCATGAGCTTCTGATATTTTCAAAGTTGATAATTTGAGATACCGCTGGTTAAGGTAGAGACATGGTATCACCTACACTTAGGTTATTGAGGATGCCCATTTCTATTATGCACTGACCTTGATGATCAGGTCAAGGTCAAGGTCAAACTTGATAATTTGAAATGTAAGTTTCTTAATATATGTGTGGCGGTCTAGGAAAATCTAACGCAAAGTTTCGGTCCAGAGATAGTTTTTTACCATAGGGTACCTGAGCCCGAAATTTGCACAAAATTTACGATAGCGCTAACTTGATGAGTATGTTAATACGTAACAAGTTGCCCATGGGCGATGCGCTCAGCTGACAATATTGATTTTTAGGTGTAATTTATTTAAATTGTAGGCACATGTTCTAGCCCTAAAACTGTCCCCAAACTTTCAATTCAAAGTCGTGAATTTTATGACTTTAAGGCACATAAGGAAAATAGCAGTGTTTGCCCAATGATACTGCAAGCCCTACAGGCAGTAGAAGATGATGATATGAATATCAACATATCTCCAGGTAACTATTTGAATGACTTAAATTACCAATTAGGCATTGAGACTGTTGCCATACAAAAAAGAATTTGTTGAAGTATGTTACCTTACCTGATGAAAGATTAGTCAGGCAGTAACAGCGTGTTGAACTTCTCAAGTTGATGAATAGCATGGTGGCAATTAGGTTCAACATTGTATCAGTGTTAACACTGGTTATGTCAGACAGGACACCAGTTACTGAGTTACTCATGCATAATTTGGAACTTCAAAGTGCGGGAAATTCAAATAGCCCTGTATTTTATTTTGTTGAATACTGTCATTTTATTTAACATAAAGTTAGCGCCAACACCAAGTTAGCGCTGACATGAGTTTTGTGCAACCCAGGCCCGTACACCAAATTTCAAGTTTTAACCCAAGCGGTTTAGAAACATGCCACCCCTGTTAACGACGAAGACGGACGACGACGACGGACAAATGCATTGACAGGGAGAGTTGGTGTGCCATCCCATTGAGAGCAGGAGCCCAGGGTGGACAGGGTAACTGGAAAGGTGACCAATTTTCTAGCATAAAACCGGTACAATATTGCTTGTCTATCCCTGTGAACCGCTGCACAAAACTGTACTACACTACAGGACACTATACTACAATACACGCTACGCTACACTAGGGTACATGTACGCTATGCTATACAACACTACGAAATAGAAGTCGGGTTTCTAAGGTGAAAGACATTGCTTCCTACCAGATTCGAACCCACGGACCCTCGCATGAGGCATCAATCGCCAGCACTAAGGGGCAGCACGCCTTAAACCACTAGGCCAAATCCCCATCTTCAAAAAAGATGGTTCAATGGCCCGTGTTTAAACGAGGCGTCCATCAGTACCCTGCGAGTAGTCCAAACAATCTCCGAACCCAAACAGTTTTATGTTATGCGAGGGGTCACAAAGAAAGGAGATACAAGTAAAGAATATGAAATACAACACTACAATATACAATACAGTACACTACACTATCAGTACATGTCAATTTGCTACAATCTACTCTACAGTACACTACACTAAAATCTACTCTACTCTACACTACACTTCACTAGACTACACATTCAATATTGTACTGTACCAGAAAAATGGTTACCTTTCCAGCTACCCTGAACTCCCTGGGCTAGCAGTCTAAATGTATTCCCCCATCAAAAGAACGTAGCATGGTGCCTGTTAACTGAAACTGCGAACTATGGGGTCCATTTGTGCGGAATCTGTGGAATAAGGTTAAATGGGGGTTCCAAGAGATTGAAACTTTCACCAAGCCTATTTTGTATGATGTAATGAATGGGAGAGGTTTTAAATAGGCACTAGCCTTCTAACCAATCCCTTGTATTCCTTTTATTTTGTACATTTTGATTAATGTAAATAATAAAAATATGTTTAAACAATGACAACTGCCCTGTTAGGTAAATACTGTGGGAGCCCTATTATATTTTTGTAAGATTGACTGATTGGCACTCATGCATTCACAGATAAAATGTTAATTGATTCAATACAGTTTTTAAATTTGAAATAGGCATGGTTTCAGGCCACAACTGGGCCAATGCCCGCATTCCAATTTTGAATGAAATACCATAACCTGTAATAGTGATTATTGGGCTCATAATGACCTGGTCACTTTCTAGTAAACCCTGGTCCCCCTTCTCGATTTAAATGGTGGATATTGCACCTTGTAGTACAGATTATACACATGTACTTGAGGCATTAATTGCATGACTGAATACACCAATTTAACTCCATTCTGCAGATTCCGCATTTAAGAAATGACCACTTCATACAGGGGGGGGGGGGCTAAGTTACTTTTTAGCATTGTAATTGAACCTTGACCGCCCTTCAGCTTCTTCAAGAGTAGGTTTTTCAATTGGAGTGATTCTCTTAGGAAATTCAGGTTTGGGAAGAGTTTCAGGGGCTTTACCACTTTTCAATACCTCAACAGTCTTGGCCATCATCTTGGGCACATGAGGGTACTTCTTGTCTTCTAAGACCTTCTTGACCACCCAATGGTCAATGCCTTTGGGCTGCACCATCTTGGTTTGCAATGTGCCCACCTTCGTACCACTCTTGATAACCTTCTGAGGTCGCCCAACGTGCATATTATGGTCCAGAGCACAAAGTTGCGTCCGGGCAACCATGCCTTGGAAAGAAAAATGTTGGTTTTTCGGGACATATCTAATTAATTCAGAATGGTACACTTCAAGGTTACCAGTATGCAAGAATCTGTTCAGTTTTCGAATGTCACGGAGTAGTTTTTTGTCCATGACAACCTCTTTGAGGGCTTTCATTGCAGGGGAATCAGGTTCTAACCATTTCTTCGCACCAAACTGCTGTTCTTCTGAGAGCGGTTCATGGTCACACTCATGGAAGAGTTTCTTATCCACCCAGGAGTGCACACCCTGGACATGATGGAGAATAGACAACCATTTCTCCAACAGCAGGTCTTCATTTCCACCACAGGTTGCAGCAGAATACCACAAGTGGTTCACGACGGACTTCACCCAAACTCTAAGATCCTTGCACGCAGCTTTCTTTGCTCGCTTACTTAGAGTGCATTTCACATTTTTGGCAAGGTGCCACATGTCAAATTGGTGCAGAATATGGGAATACTTATCCCTCATTGTGGCAGCAATACTAGTGTGACGATCGGTTACAATACAATCAATTTCAAGCCCACTTTCCTCCATTTCGTCAACACACTGGATGAAACCCTTCTTCTCTAAACTCTGGCTGCTTATGCCAGGGCCAACCTGCTTCAACGAAAAATGGAGAATTTTAGATGTGTCAACATCCATCATGGAATAGGTACAGTACTTTGCAGAATACCCCGGTGAATCACACCTACCATCAGCAGATAACGTTATCTTTCTGTTTGCATTCTTGATCTCATCAAATAGACATTGCTGATGTTCCTTCCATGTAAGGTTCACAGTTGGCCACAGATACAAATTCTGCTTCTTGTTAAAGAGAGTCTTACTCATAAATTTCAAGTTAAGAGCACTCGCAAATTTTGCAATGCGCTGAAATGTGTTTCCTGTCTACAAGACAGAACAAGCACATAGAAGATTACCTACAGGCGCTCTGTTAACAACAGGTTGTGCCTTCCAGAAGAGTTCATGTCCTTTGGTGCACACACTTCGTATTTCCAGCATTGTACCAAGACTGTTCTTGTTCTTATGTGGTGTCATGTTATCGCCACAAGTGGGACAAGGTATCAGTTGGAACAGTTCCGCAATACAGCTTTCGAACACGATGTACTTGTCTTCACCCACCATTTCTTCTGGACTGTTCCCATACGGCCCCATCGGCACAAAACAATCAACCTTCCTCCTCTTTGGTGTCACTGACGGAGGGTTCGGTATGTACGACTCGTCAGAATCTGGCACAAAAAGATTACATCTCACTTAGATATGCAGTTACATTTTGTTTGTATATAAAATGAAAGGATGTTTTCCGATATCGAAATCAATTAGAAATTGACTGATCACTCCAGTCAATTTGAAAAATGCCATTGGATATCATGATATTGGTAGATTAAACAGACTTTCCCGAAAAATGTGCTGCGAACATAGATGGTTAATGGGTGAGGTTCAATAGAGAGGATGAAGTGGTCACAACCTTTTAACAACGACACACAGGAAGTTCACTACAAGCTGTGCATTTAATTGAAAGCCAAAATGACATGTTTTACTTCTTGTCATTACAGGCTCTTAAGCCAAATTCTGAAGTACAGTCGAACCTCTCTATTAAGGACACCTTCGGGACTGACAAATGCTGTCCTTAATCGAGAGGTGTCCTGATTACAGAGGCTGAAATGAATAGAAATGACCACTTTGGGACTGAACATTGATGTCCTGATTAGAGGTGTCCTCCTGGCAGAGGTGTCCGTTAAGGGAGGTTCCACTGTATTTACAAATTGGTACAGTGACGCATCAGAATGTGGAAGTTATATGGCTAAGAAATAGATCAAGAGCCCGTGCACAAGTACATACCTGGTTCAAATGAATCATCTTCGCTATCACTGTGACTGGGGCTAGACAAAGGACTGCTTTCATGGACAGCATTTGACTTGGCGTGCTGGAAAAAAACCAAAAAAACATTACTTCTATTAACCAACTGTGAAAACAGCCAATGAGAAGGGTTAACATCCTGTGACACAAGGTGAAATGGATTCAGACCAAGTAATGGATTGCAAAACTGTTTCGGAATGAAGAAAATAACAATAATCTCTTACAATCATGACTTTTCCACAACAACTTGACCTTTTTTATTAAAGTGTTAATGTGGCTGCTACAACAGGCAAGAACAGCAATAATGAGACTGTGGATCAGTCTGAGAAATTCTGACAATTTAGCCATTACACCATCACATGCCAGAACCAACCTGAAAATTGTTCTTGTCTGTTGGTGGGGGTATATTCTCTTTTTCATGGCAACCTGAGTCTGTCATGAACTGAATTTTCCTCCTGGCATTGGCTCCATCTGAGGAGATATTCTGAAAAGAAGCAAGGATTCTAATTGCATGAAATAATAATAAGGTCATATCATTTTACTCCAATCACCAATCACCATTCAACTGACAATCCAATATGCCTGACTCAATACCAACCTGAGAACTGTTTGGTTCATCCCTGTTGCTCCTATCAGGGCCTCCCTTCCTCCTGACACTCACACCATCTGGGGATAAATTCTGAAAAGAAACAAGGATTGTCATTGCATGAAATAACAATATACATGTACGTCATATCATTTTACTCCACCAATCATCATTCAACTGACAATCCAATATGCCTGACTCAATACCAACCTGAGAACTGTTCTGTTCATCCCCGTTGTTCCTGCCATCAGGGCCTTCCTTCCTCCTGGCACTCATACTGTCCGAGGAGAAATTCTGAAAAGAAGCAAGGGTTGTCATTGTTACATGAAATAATATCTACAGGGTGGTTTCCAAAAAGGTAGTCATCTCTAAAATATCTCCTATAACCCAAACCCATGAGTACTTTTTTTTGACTGAAGATTTGGTAGGCAGGTAGTTATGTAGGTCAGGATGTTTTGAGGGAAAATATAGGCATGATAAAGGCAAACCTCTGGGCAATACCAACCTGAGAACTGTTTTGTTCATCCCTGTTGCTCCTATCAGGGCCTCCCTTCCTCCTGACACTCACACCATCTGGGGAGAAATTCTGAAAAGAAACAAGGATTGTCATTGCATGAAATAACAATATACATGTACGTCATATCATTTTACTCAACCAATCATCATTCAACTGACAATCCAATATGCCTGACTCAATACCAACCTGAAAACTGTTTGGTTCATCCCTGTTGCTCCTATTAGGGCCTCCCTTCATCCTGACACTCACACCATCTGGGGAGAAATTCTGAAAAGAAACAAGGATTGTCATTGTTACATGAAATAATTGGCATACGACATATAATTGTTCTCCACCAACAGTCACAAATCACCATTCAAATGACAATCAAAAATGCCTGACCCAATACCAACCTGAAAATTGTTCTCTTCTTCGCTGTTGTTCTTGCAGCTATCAGGACCTTTTTTCCTCCTGGTACTCACACCTTCTGGGGATAAATTCTGAAAAGACACAAGGATTGTCATTGTTACATGAAATAATATATGCAGTATTAATTTATTGAACCAATAATATTACACTGGCAATTCCAAATTGGTTTTTACCATGTTTATCAATCATTCAGATCCACATACATGTGGAGTACATGTACAATGTACATTTTAAAAAAGATTGAAACAATACAGCAATGTATACATATTGAACCTCCCTTAAAGGACAGCTCTGCCAGAAGGACACCTCTCTATTAAGGACACCAAAGTTCAGTCCCAAATTGACCATTTCTATTCATTTTAACCTCTGTAATCAGTACACCTCTCAGTTAATTAAGGACAGCATCTGTCAGTCCCAGAGGTGGCCTTAATAGAGACAGATTCCACTGTACTTTATAGGTGGAAATGACCCTGTTCTGGAAATTCCCCATGCTCTTTGGGTGTAGGTGGTTTTCTTAGTTCCTCATGATCTAGCTTGGTAATTTAATTTTTTTTAAAAAATTATCTATTCATGCCACAAGCCTATGGCTGCAATTCGGCCAAAGATGAATGGACATAAACTAACCTTGGCATATGGATGGTCATGTTCAACTGTCACTTGGGATCCATAACAATATCTCTCATACTGAAGCATGTGGGTGGAATCCAAATCTGTTTGTGATGCTGTGCCTGGAATATCAGCAGAGACATTCTGGTTCGATGGATTGGAGGCACATGTCGTGTACGAACAGTCATCAAAACTGCATGGGAGCTCTGTTGATGATGATGCGCCGTCCGCAGATACAACTATTACTTCAGCAGCTGTGGTTGAGGGGTTGAGAATTTCATCAACCATCTGAAAGAAATTTCAAAACTCATTCAGATCTTAAGTTCATCAAACAATCATCACGAGATGTATCTGTGTATTCTGGCAACAAAACTACTTTTCATAATAGGCCTAGTGCCACAGCTTGGATTCAAAAATTAGGCCCAGAGCTAGATGCCTGTTCTAACTTTTATTCAAGATTTTTAATACATGTACATGTAGGCCCAGGTGAGGGCTATGCATGAGTGATGAACATGTATTATTTCCTGAAAATTTATCGCACCACATTGGCAGGGGCCTACGCCTTCAGCAGCCCTACATGTGATTGTGAGATATCGGAATCAAAAACAGCTTCCGAAAAAAGAAACATCCCATTGCCAATATTGTAATTGCTGGTCTTCCAAAATCACGTTTCCATTCCAAATTCAGAACTTTCCCGAAATGACCTAGCCTAGGCTTTTTGCGCATACATACCTGCTTCCGTTCACGATGGGAAATCCTTGCTTCTTTTGCCTCTCCAATTCGCCGACGTTTATTGTGTATTTGGAAATCACCTTCCATAATCAACGTTGGGACTGCGTCATCCTTAATGAACCGTTTGGGTTCACGACCGTACGCCATTGCCTTTAGAGAATTCTCTAACTCAAAGCAGTCCTCTGTGAAGTGCACTGAGCACACAACGTGGCTGTCATTCCACTTAGTTTTAGTTCTGTGGAGGTCAGCCCTTCTAACCTTTTGGAACCACTTGCCAGCAAGATCAGGGTTATCTCTAGGAAAACGTTTATACAGTATGCCCGATGTTTTACCGGACATGATGCCACATCCAGGCACCATGCAACGAGGCATTTTGACGTTTATGAATAGACTAACAAGGGCAAGCACTGACACCATCTGACCATAATGGACACTCACACGGACTGTCACACACACACCACCACAATGACTGTGTGCTCTGTCTGCCTCTGCTCTGTCAGTGTCACTGCTGTTAGTGCTGCTGTGGACTGTTCACTCACTCACTGTAGGCTATTCTGGCTACTGACACTGTGCTGTGGGTCACTCACCATGCTCACTGTAACACTTCCCAAAACGTCCTACTACGGATAGCCAACTTTACAAGAATCGTTAAATAAATCATGAAACGCTTCGATGTTCTGGAGCACACTCCCCGTGTCCATGAGCATCCACAAGTTACTTTTGCTCAGTGCATGCACATCTGCATGTGCATGAAATACGTAGGCCTAGGCATCTACGTACGCAGTTCGAAAGGCAATCAATGAAAGTGGGTAAAAAGTTGCCACTACGAATACGTCCACTCCATTTGCACACAGTTAGTGTTGTTGGACATCCATTAGCTACAATCTCTTACAGCATGGAGGAAGAGGCCGCAACAAATTACATGAAATAGGCTACGGTATCACGACGAAAAAATAAACATTACGCGCGCATTCCCATGATTCCAAGCGACAGCAGTAATCCGCGGCAGCAGAATGCGCCCCGAGGCTAGGAGAACAGGGGTTCTCTGCAGACCGAACTATCCACCAATAATGTGAATTGCATGGGTGACGTCACTTGCCCTAGGGGATTCTGGGTAAATAGGAACAAATGGCGGCAAACTTGAACTGGATCAACGGAGAATTGGGAGTGATTCAATCATCAAAATAAAGCATGTTACCGTGATTGAAAGTTACTGTGGTGGACATACATTGGTGATTAGGCATACATCACCAAATAGAAAGCGATTTTGAATGAATCAGATGTTTATTTGATTACAAGCCTTGTCCTCCCCTTTAATTAAAGATGTTGATTCAACTTTGCAGGAAAAATTTGTACAAAAGTATGATGAATTAAAATCCAAATTTGAGAGCGCTGATCTTGACAGAAAAAACTTTTTTCACAATAAAATTATTTTGAAACGGCTTATGATAGAACACAGCTATTATCAGCGTGTAACACCTTCAGATGCTAAAAACTTTGAGATCTTTAAACAACTAAATTGGCCGTAAATTAAAAGGATATTAATTTGGTAATTAATATCAAATTCCGATTTGTCAACAGTATCCATTTTCAATATTTAATTATAATAAATAGATCTATCATGAATATTAGTGCACCATTATTGTCCTTTTGCACCAATGCGCAAAGAAGATACGAAATCATGTGCGACGTGATGTCAGGGATGACTGAAAAACAAATCATTCATCGGTTGACGAATAACCATACGAAGTTCAGTCATCCAAGATTTAGCATGTATAAAAAATGTATCGAAGAAGGTATGCTAACATGTAAGAAATGTAAATCTAGAAAAATTCGTGCTGAGAGCAAGCAACTTAGGTCAGCTGATGAAGGTATGTCAGTGGTGGCACAGTGTAGTGAATGTATGTATAATTGGATAGAAGGTGGATAAATTTTATAGCCAGGCATCAATGCAGTAAAGAACCCATGTACATGTAGCCATATGCCAACGAAAATCAGACAGATGGCCGTAAATTAAAAGGATATTAATTTGGTAATTAATATCAAATTATTGTGTAAATTATTTGTCAAATAATTTGGTAATTAAAATCAAAATAATTTGTAAAATAAATGGAAGAGCTATTTGAATTTAGCATCTTTCTAACGCTTGCAGCAGGCCTGTACTGTTTTTTACAGATCCTATGAAGAGCACATGAAATACATGCAGTACCTTAATAAGCGTGTGTGCAATATTGAGGCCGAATTAGCTCTTAAAGATCATCAAAATTAAAGTTATATTATTTGCCAAATAATATAGTTTTAATTGTAAAATAATTTGTAAAATAAATGGAAGAACCACAAACAGAGATTAAAACTGTGACAAAAGGAAAAGATCCTAAAAAAGTGTCATGGGGAAAACAGCTTGGCGCGAGTAATAAAGGAAAAAAGAAAGTCCAAGAACAGCCCTATAACTATGTTTATTTGGGGGCTGCTGCTGCTGCTGTAGGCCTGTCTGGCGCTTATTTGTACCTGTCCAAAGAGAAAACTGAGCCACCTAAACAAATAACTCATGTTGTGAAGACACGTGAAGAATTAAAAATTTAAAAAAAATATTATAAATAAATGGCAAGTAGGACAGGTACAGCAGACAAGATGATAAATCCAAAACGATTAGGAAATCTAGCAGTTAATGCAGTTGTTTTATCTGGTATAACAGTAGGCTTTGCTGTGTTGGCAAAAGCAGCATTTAAAGCTAACATTGGTGATCCTTCGAACCCAAATTTTCAAAATTTCCTGAAATTGGCAGTGGTGATAGGCCTGTCTGGCGCTATAAAAGTCTGGCTTGAGGCAGAAGGACTTCCAACAAAGGATGCTTTTGGAGAAATATAAAATAAATAAATGGCAAGCATCATTTTGTCAACACTGTTTGGTGCTGTAGCAAATGCAACTGCTTTTATAGGGGGTAACGCTGTTTATCACGCGTTGGATGCAACTAATGCATCTGTAGAGAGGAAGAGGCATGATTTAGCGCTAGAAAAATTACAAAAAGAATCCACAGTATGGAATCAACGGCGCATTCAACATATTGATTTTTTAAGTGAACAGCAAAACAAATCTCGTCAGGCAAAATCTGATATGATTGATATGAAATATGCTTTACGTAAATATGATGACATGAATAAAAAACCTACGCTGTCAAATTTTTATGCTCCAAGTGTCCCTCAAAAAAAATATGAGCAAATGTATATTGCAGGTAGTGTTATTGGGTCAGCCGTGTTAGGAAATATCATTAAATAAATGGCAGAAGGTGGTATTGACCTAGAACCCATTAGGGAACGAGAAGAAGATGAGGATGATGATTTTGAAAATCAGTTACCTGGTAGCGAACTTGAAAGTGACATATCAGGCTATGTACCTTCAACATTTAATGAAAGTTTATTAGGAAAACAAATAGAACTTGAAACGAAAGAACGCTTTTTGGATAGTTTTATGAAAAAAAATTCTTTTGACCTACGCACTGGTGTTAATGTAAATGAAATCATGTCAAAACTAAAAGTAGAACGTAATAATGTTGTGTGGTTTAAAACAAGTGAGAATGATCCAGTCAGATTAACAAATGAAAGAAATAAAGAACCATTAGCTAACAGTTCAATTAGGGCCAGCAAGGGAGGGACTGAATTTTTAAAGTTTTTTAGTAAAAAAGTTTTACCAGGTGAAACGCCTAGGGTTGAAGAAGTACTTAGAATTCCGAAATCAAAAAGTTTTGAGGAAAAATTAGATGCTGCAAAAGATGATGATGATGCTCAAACAAACCCATTTTTTACTAATGAAACTGTTCAACAACAAAAGGATATCCATGATGAAATGCATAACCCTGAACAACAGGAACAAATAGAAATGCAGGAAAAAGGATTAAAACTAAGAGCAGAAAAAGTAGATACTGCAAAAGATGATGATGCTCAAACAAACCCATCTTTTACTAATGAAGCTATTCAACAGCAAAAGGACACCCATGATGAAATGCATAAGCCTGACCAGCAGGAACAACTAGAAATGCAAGAAAAAAACATACAAGGCTTAAAACTAAGAGCAGAACAATTAGAACCACAAGCGGAAACATCTTTTACCGATGAGCCATTTGAAAAAAAAAATCACAAGCATTAGTAGCCTCTGCGGTAAGATTAAGACAAAACGTAGATGAACATAATATTTTTGAGCGATTACAGGACAACCGACAAGAATACATAAAATTGAATAATGTGTTAAAGCAAATAGAACGATTGAAAAATGAAATGAAACCAGCATTTGAGAAATTAGCAGACTTTAAAGAAAATCTTAAAACTGGTCATGATGAAGAATTTTATGAGAAAAGGATCATGTCAATTGAAAGAACTCTGCGAGAACAAAGCAAAAAGATGCATGAATATCAAAATGACTATGTCAGCACATTAATAACATCAAGAAATATACCTTTAAGGTTTAAATTAACTGAGTTATTTCGTATTAGAGGCGTAACAATCTTAACACTTATTGCAGCAGTAATATCAATATTGGGTTCGATTGGCTCACTCATTGGCTTAAGCTCAAAATCGCATGCTTCCGAAACTACTGCTACTGCTGCGGCTGCTGAAGGCTCATCTGCTAAAAAAGGTCCTACAAAGTCAGCTGAGCCAAATAGTGGTAGGGGTCCTATAGCATGGGCATCAGGCGTTATCAGAGATGGCCTAGCATACATATGGAGGCTTGTAAAATGGCTAGTAAACCTTATCATAAGTGTTCTGACAAATATTTTCGGTTTCTTGGCTGAGCATACAGTCATCACGATTGCAATCATTGTTTTGGCGGTCATAAAAATTTTATTTCTCAATGCTAACACAATTCATGAGAAATCCAGCAAGCTTGTACCAAATAAAACATGAAATAAATGAACATCTTGTTTCACGATACTCGCAGCATGCGTCTGAAAGAAGACATCAGTAAATATGACACTGTTAAAATTGAGAAAGCTTATTTTCCTTTTACGTATTACAATGTCAAACGATCACTAAACACAGATACTTTACAATATGCGATTGTTGATGACACAAATAACATTGTGAGCACGTCAAATATTGTTATTCCTGAAGGGCTATATACCTTGGAGCAGTTCAATGATGTCATTCAACTCAGCTTGAAAGCTATTGATTTTGATGACGCGCTCGAGTTTGTTTATCTGAACAATCAAGGGCGTATTGAAGTTAATCTCCACAGTGATCATTTCGTGCCTTACTTTCAAAAAGAACTTTGTGAATTTTTAGGGCTGGATTGTAACGACAGTTATATTAGAAATTCAGTCATAGGAACTTTACCTCCAAAATTGGCTCGTTATCAGGAGTATCGAGTGTATTGTAACATCGTTAACCCAAGTAAGAATTTTGTGAATGGACAGGAGTCTCAGTTGATTTCAACATTTGTTCCAAAAGGCATGAAATATGGAGATGTCGCTGAATATTCTTCCCAGGAGCAGGTAGCGATCAATCAATACCAGTATTCACACATTGAGATTGACATCAAGGATCAGAACGATGAAGATGTTGTTTTTGACACACCATTTAGTGTAAAATTGTTGTTAGAATAAATGGATGAGTCAGATGGAGTTCCTTCTGGAAATGAGTTTAGGTTGGAGATGATTGAGAAAATGAAAGACGATTTAGTTCTGAAAATAAATAAACGTACCAGCTTGTACAAAAAATATAAAAAAGCTTCGAACATCATACATTGGTTAGAAACTGGTTGTTTTATCACCAGCACAACTATAGCAGCGGTGGGCGCAGGTGGAGTCGTTACAAACGTTGTTTCACTTCCCATTTCTGCGATCTTGGCGCTCGGTGGTATCACAGGAAAGATTGTTGTGCCGAAGTTGAAAAAGAAATATAAAAAACATCAGCATATATTGACGAATCATCTCACGTGTTTGAATTCAATTAACAATCTGCTGTCCAAAGCGATTACAGATGAGGAGATTTCTGCAGGTGAGTTTGAGTTGATTACGAAAGAATATGAAAAATCAAATGTGGTAAATATCGAGAATCCGAAATGACCTGACTTTCATCAAGCGATAAGCTTGTTTGGGCCGTATGGCGAGTCAAACAAAAGTATGTGAGATATTTACATGGACATGACTTTATAGGTTTTTGTGACTTATAAAATCATTTCCTTTGATAAATTTACATATCCATGTTTGTAGAGTCGTACATCGACGATTGACAAATCGAGCCAACGGTTGTAACATACATGACCGTATATTTTGTTTTTGATCAGATAACGATTTGAGTCCAACAGACATGTTACATTCCAGGGAACTTGAGTGATATTTATGACTCCTGGTTCTCTGGGCATGAACTGCAAACCTAGTTGAACTATATTTCCTACTGCTAATAGACAAAGTACGAGTACAATTGTTTTTGTTTTATCCATTTGTGAGAAAACCATTTTTTATTAGATCCCCATCGCTAGATCAAAACCATAGTATTTCTTTCCTTCGATTTTTCCACGTGATTTGATGTACTCATACTTTGGATTTTTCTCGAACTCCTTTTTGATGACAGACGTTGTAAACGTTGTGATCATGTTGTCTTCATTGTCGATGAGCGTGAGAATCATCGCTTCACCATTTTTGGTTGGGATAGTCATATGTTCGACAACTTTGTACCAGATGTCAGTAGGGACATCTTTCCATTGTTGGAAAGCAGTAGACTTTGTTACTCGCGCGTTCAATTCATCATTGGTTGGAAATTGAGACATTGTATATATTGAGAATCAAGTTGTATTAGATTCACGTCATCAAAATGGAAAACCTGGCAGATGTATGACATTTGGCCAGTCAGCAGGTGGTGGGGAAGACATGGACGGATGAGGGTAGGCAGGAAGACATGAGTAGATGTGTCAAAATGGAAAAAGTTGAAAAATGGAAAAAGTGAAAAAGGTAGAAATTGGGTTTTCAGTCAAAGTTCAGTTAAAGTTTTTCAGTTGTTTTTCAGTTGAAATTTGAAGGTTTATGAGTTTGGTTTTCAGTCAAAACTCAGTCAAAGTTTTTCAGTCAAATTTCAGTTGGCCCAGCTCTCTCACTTTTACCCTACTATCGTGGTTTCACCAATCGTTGACAGAAGAGCATATTGGTTCACCAATGTCCATACAAGAAGTTCACATGCACCAAACACCTTACCAAATCAACATCCACACCACATCCAGGCACTGAGATGATGATGACAATGAATTCATGTCTGGTTCTTGCTTTCATGATGGACATGGTAGGAGACAGGGGCGGATCAAGGATTCTGGTAAAGGGGACAGAGAAGGCCACAGGTGCACGGATGAAGCCGATGCCGAAGGCGCGAAGCCGCGGTGGGCGGGTATTCTGGGGGTCTCCCTCCGAAAATTTTGAAATCTAGAAGGCCGTTGGTGCGATTTCCCGGCACCTGAGGGACAAACAAAAAGGCAATTTTTGCGGCACGTCCAAACAGGGCAATTTTTCTAACATTGGTTACCAAA
>NMRB01003267.1:39475-54489 GCA_002633025.1 Notospermus geniculatus | reverse complement strand
TGACAGGTCAGTCATCAACAGGTTAGTAGCAGTTCATGTCTACAGACACCATGAACGACCACTGGCGTTGGCCTTTGCATTCGCGCCCATAACAAAAAGAGAATACATGTATAAGGAATTTTTAGGAAAATCGGCCAAAAATGAGACAAAATAAGGAATTTTAGGAACTCAAAAAAAAATAATTAGGAATTGTTTCAGGAAAATTAGGAGCACTTGACAGCCTGTCATAGTCAACTTTGTCTAGCAAGAAAGCCACTTATACTGACATGTTGTTTTTGATAATCGATTTTCTTTGTACTATTATTTGTACTAAGTATATTTTCACCATTCCGGTTCGATAGCAGGACGTTTTTGTTTTGTCTCGATATCAAGTCAGCATCTCCCATTTTTGAAAATCACTTGCGTCATACCACAGTCCCTAGAGAAAGATCCCATTATACATCAGGCATCGTACATTTCTGCTTCGTTCGATGACTATTTTCCATCAATTAACACAGTACATACGTAGATCATACTCTATAACGAAGACGCTCTCATGGGGTCTCGACCGAGCAGCCTCTAGTATGACACGTAAAGTCAGTTGTTTTCGGTAAGTACATCAAAAATGATGGATGGTCGTATTTTGACTCTAGATAGCGAAAACCAGCATCACCCCGGCGAATCAGTATCCTGAGCGCCGAGTCTTCGGCGTGGCAATTGCTGATTCTGAGTCCGTGTCTTCCTGAATCCCGCGCAAAATGGCGTCCTCGCCCGAGGAAGGGCCAGAAAAAGATGTTCAAGCTCCCAAATGCCACAGTAAGTGTAAGATTTTTGCAGTGCATTCGGATCTAGAGTGAATAACCTGCTGTAATCAGTTGCTTATTTTGAATGTATTTGCAGAATATTGTAAATATAAGCATCTGATCGCCACGGCCAGCCAGACGTCTGTCAGTAGGCCTTTGGCACGCACCAGGCATTCAAAGTTTTTTCGCTTCGTGACGCTGTCAAGAGCAACTGATTTCTTAATCAATGCTAGCATAATTTGCTACGCATATTGAGATCCGAGATACAGAAATGCACAAAATTGACACACAAACTGATAATAAACAAGAAGTCAATCTCCAGAATTCACGAATTTTCGACCCCAACCGGGGTCTTTTTCAAGTGGAACTTTACAATCTGAAACTCTAGAAAAGACTGAGCTGAAACCTGAATGTGGAACTAACCTGTGTAGACAGGACGAGCAAGCAATTAAGGAAAGAATAGTGTACAAACACAACGGATGGCCGCTGGACCTAATTAAGAGAGTGGATGTAATTAAGGGAAGAAAAGTGTCCAAGCCCCACGGATGGTTGCTGGACCTAACTATTCTTTCCTTAATTGCTTGCTCGTCCTGTCTACACAGGTTAGTTCCACATTCAGGTTTCAGCTCAGTCTTTTCTAGAGTTTCAGATTGTAAAGTTCCACTTGAAAAAGACCCCGGTTGGGGTCGAAAATTCGTGAATTCTGGAGATTGACTTCTTGTTTATTATCATATTGAGATCCGAATGCAAGTGTGATAAAGTAATCTTACCATGCTGAAGAAGCAGGAGAGGTCGCATTCTCATCGCTGTAGTCTCTTCTCCCGCGGGATTCAGGAATACCGGGACTCGGAATCTGCACTTGCCACGCCGAAGACTCGGCGCCCAGGATACTGATTCGCCGTGGTCAGCATGGATCTATAGTATAAACACTTCAGACAAGAATATTTTTTGAATGGAGTCTACTACATGTACGTCGAAGATGACAACCTTTGAGTAGGCATATATGTACAGTCTTGTTCGTATTAATATCAACACCGATTTTCTCAAATATCTCATTAGGCTAACCACCAAACCAATTTAAATGCGGTTTTCTGCATAAATTCAGAAATCGTGTTGGCTACAACTGGGCATCAATGTTTTTGCACAAGATTCACTTCTTCATTGCGTAATCTGTCATTGGAAAAAAGGTCAAAAAAACTTTTTTGTTTTTGGATTTTTCTCCAAAATTCCTTTGCTAGAATGAAGTTATGCCAAAATAAGGGTGATTTAGCAAGTTGCTGTCAAAATCGGTTGTTTAGCTTTTGTGAAATTGACGTTTTTGTAAAGCTGTATCAACACCACTTGTCTTCCACTACCAACAACTTATGAGACGGCCCCTACATAATAATGCAAACTATACTTCATGCCCCTTGTGTAGGACCTCAGTGCATACAAAATGCATAGATCTATTGAACAGCTCAATTTCAGTCATATTCATTTGGCAAAAAGTGTTACATAATAATTTTTCAAGTTTGTGACAGGCTTTAGTGACGATTCATGCACTGGTTAACTTCAAATAAAGATGACAAAGGCTACTAAGTTCTTTCTCAATGACAGTTACTTTTTTACAATACAATGTCATGAATAACCAGTACAGGTCACAACATTTATCTATGCCTATACAGTGACCCATGCATGGTGTATGGTTTGCATTATTATGTAGTGGCCGTCTCATAAGTTGTTGGTAGTGGAAGACAAGTAGTGTTGACAAAGTTTGACAAAGTTTGAAAAAAATCACCCTTATTTTGGCATAACTTCATTCTAGCGAAGGAATTGTGATGAAAAATCCAGAAACAAAAAACTTTTTTTGGACCTTTTTTCAATGCCAGATTACGCAATGAAGAAGTGAATCTTGTGGAAAAACACTGATGCCCAGTTGTAGTCAACAAGATTTCTGACCTTATGCAGAAAACCACATTTAAATTGTTTTGGTGGTTTATGAGATGTTTGAGAAAATCGGTGTTGATATTAATACGAAGAAGACGTAGAAAAGTTGATGTCACAACGGTCACGTAACTGCAAGGAATCGGTCATGTTAGGCCTTTTTACACGGTGCTTTTTTGATCAGGATCGAGGCGTTTTCGTAACGCGGCCAGTTACAAAAGCACCGTGTAAATGCGATCGAACCAGCTTAAACCGACCTAAAAGCAACCGGCTCGAGGCGCGTTTCAAGAGTCAGTCCAGGTGTAAAAGAAATCCAAGTCCCCCAGGAACCAAAGTCCGGTCTTATTCTTCAGCGTGGGATTAGAATATATGGCTAGAGAGACCATGATCATTCGAACATAGCCTTACAATAGCAGGCTATTGTTTGGACTTGCATTCCAAGGACGCTGATTCCTGTCACACCTGGCCAGTTCGGTGCGTCGCGGCCGGCTAAGGCGCGTTGTATACGTCGTGTAAATGCGAACCGGCGTCGGGTCCGTTTGAATTTTACTCGGTATGCTAAAGCACATCATCCGCAGGAATAGCTGTGGTCTATGAGCTATCATGAAATATTCATGTTCAGCGCGCGGATTCCTGAGGGCGATTCCACAGAACTTAAAGGAGCTGGACGTCCAAGTTGTAAACACTCACTCAATGGTTCTCTATCCACGCGACGCCTGCGGTGCTGCCACCTGTTGTCGGTGATATATACTGACGTGAATATCGTGAGTGAGTTGCATTGGACCGGGCACCAGTCTAACGATCACTGGTGCTGCCACCTTCACGAAGGAATAAAACTAGTTTGCTGCTGGCCACTGTTTGTAAACAAACCAGTTTGTTTAAAACTTGGACGTACGTCCAGCTCCTTTAATAGAGAAGTTTTTGCAGATTTTGTTTTCTGTACCTTTCATCTTTTACAGCATCTGATTTCAAATGTGTGTTAGAACTAGAGCTAGAGCTGAGCTATGCAAAGGTAGGAATATCTGGGATCTTTGTTCATCAGCAAAGCAGTAATTAATGAAATGGTCCATGGACCATGTGCTCACCTGGGTGGTAGACAAATGTTAAGTCGAAATGTTCCAGGGTCATATATCCTCGTTAGGTGCACCTGATAAAAATTTGGAGACATTCCAGTTACAGTTCAGGAGTTACTGGACTTTGAGCTTTGGTTTTGGCCACCTGGTGGCCAAGCGGAGAATTGAATCGGACCGAAAAGTGGTGTCATAGGTCATCTGACAAAGGGGTGTACATGTACCAAGTTTCAAGTCAATAGCCCAAGCAGTTACGAAACGCGCCACCAAATGACTAAATTTTGAACTTTGGCCTCTGTGACCTTGAAAAGTCGGTCAAATGAAAAACCTCTTACTTATGTCGTGCATCCTCATTAGAAGCACCTATTATAAAAATTTGGAGAGGATCCACTCATTAGTTCACGAGTTATTGCACTTTTTGTGTTTTTGGTTTCCGCCACCTGGTGGCCAAGCTAAGAGTCAAATCGGACCGAAACTTGGGGTCTGGTCATCTGACCTAGTGGTATATATGTACCAAATTTCAGGCCAAAAGCACCTGCGGTTACGAAACGTGCCACTTAAAGGCAAAATTTTGAACTTTGACCTTTGTGACCTTGAAAAGTAGGTAAACCCAAAACCCGTTATATATGTAATGTACCCTCATTACATACACCTATGATAAAAATTTGGAGGTGATCCAGTCATTAGTTCAGGAGTTATTGCACTTTTTGTGTTTTTGGTTTCCGCCACCTGGTGGCCAAGCTAAGAGTCGAATCGGACCGAAATTTGGTGTCATAGGTCATCTGACCTAGGGGTATATATGTACCAAGTTTCAGATCAATAGCTCCAGCGGTTACGAAACGTGCCCTGCTAACGGAACACGACGACGACGGACGCAGACCCACGACAAGAGCTCACCCCAGGTGAGCTAAAAATTGTGGTCTCGAACGGGACTCTTTTGCGGACAAATTTTGTCCCGTTCGACACCACTTATTGTAATTACTGCCGCACTGTAGTACCCAGCCCACAGATGATGGTATCATTGAATAGCTCAGCACAGGCCCTATCTCTGCCATGGAAGCAGCATCAATTTCGACAGAATATGAAAGGTGAAATTTGACAGAGCAACTTCAAAACCCCTCTAATGCAATGCCGTGGAATCGCCCCTAAGGCAATAGTGTCCATATAAGGATTAGGTTTGTATTATTTTTGTGTTTCTATGATTTTCGTGCGGTAGGCCTATGGTGACGGACATGACGGAGGGCTGTCGATGTACAGTGGACGATATGTGCGTAGGCCTGATAAAAACACCATGTAACATGTAAATGTGAGCTATCTTAATATAATTTGGTAATTAAGAATTGGCTCCCTTTGATCGGAATGCAGTAGGCCTATACGGTAACCTAAAACATAAGCCCTTTAGGCCTAGGCCCGTTTTGTTTTAGCCTGACCGTGCCTGGCAGAAGTGTAAGGACACTGTTTCCAGGGACGTTGAATGGTGGCCATATTTGCATTGTCTGAGAAAACTGCAAATAAAAAGAATTCTTTAATCATATGAATTTAACTCCTTCCCACCCTGTGGGTCTCAAAAGATATCTACACGTATCTCAATTCACCAAGAATTGCTGACCTATTATCTGGTGGTATTAACCCATTCTCACCAGGTGGGTCTAATACGACATCTACCTCGACTCATACATGTGATATATTAAAGGGCCTCTAGAGGCAGCTCGCTATAAGGCTACTATCAATACAGCAACTATACAACAGGTGGCGCTAGTATCCACGAACTCTTGAAAGTGATGAAATTTTACTTCAAAATTGAGGCCCAAATTGGATCCTCAGTATACCAATTCTGTGTTAGTAATCATATCAATATGCACTGTTATAAATAGTTTCGTAAAAACATTGGAGTTTGTGAAATGTTCACGTTTTATAAAACCTGTTGTTGTGTTTAATAAAAAATGCATTTCGCCGGATTTCGTAAAAACACTGCACGCGAATTGTAAAATCATACCCCTAGATGTGTCAAACTGAACACACACTATCATAAAATTTTCAAGATACAGAATAGTACAAAATTGACACACAAAATGATAATCAGCAAAAAGTCAATCTCCAGAATTCACAAATTTTCGACCCCAACCGGGGTCTTTTTCAAGTGGAACTTTACAATCTGAAACTCTAGAAAAGACTGAGCTGAAACCCGAATGTAGAACTACATAACCTGTGTAAACAGGATGAGTAAGCAATTAAGGAAGGAATAGTGTCCAAGCCCCACGGATGGTTGCTGGACCTAATTAAATGAGTGGATGTAATTGAGGAGAAACTAATTTAGCTGAAAGAAAAGGGTTTAATAACTTGATAACTGGAGTCCAAGCCCCATAAAAGGGTTGCTCAACCTGACCACAAGCAGAGTGTAAGTAATTGGTGTAGAGCTTAATTTGGCTGAAAGAAAGAGGAATAGAAAAAAGGGGAAAAAACAAGGCCTAGACCAGAAGGGGAGCCACATAAAATTTTCGATAGGTAACGAGAATCGTAAAATAGGCATTGACCATTTCCATAAAATGCACTTTTAAAAAATAAAAAACAACAACAGGTTTTATAAAACGTGAACCTTTTACAAACTGCAATGTTTTTACAAAACTAACATGTAACATGCACTAAAAAGCTGCCTCTAGAGGCCCTTTAGTTTAGTAGACGAGAACCAATCCATGACGTCACTATGGTGGATGAAGTGAGAAAGGGCATAATTATCTGGCGATGTTGTCTACCATTCAATAGTAGCTTGCCATTCAATAGAACATGTTGTTGTTGACTGTCTCTGACAGTTCAACATGAACTTCCTTGAGGAAGGATAAGCCGAGGCCGGGACGGAATTGGTCTCTCCTCGGTTTCAATCTCGTACCCAGAGTTCAATGCCACATTAAACTTTGGAAAGGGCTAGACCGGTACTACTTTTGCACAATGCAAATGCATTGCTGACGGCGGATGAATTTCTGACTGTTGCACAACCAAATGCGTAGGGATTCGAAAGAGTTCGTACTTTATTCCTCAATAAATCATTTATTCGCCAACGGAGTGTTAAAATAGTAGTATTTTTACACATACTGGGACAAATTCTAATTTTTTGTGTGATTACTTTATCTAATGATTTGTAAAATCGATGAGCACAAGAATATTGTGCTGGGTTCCAGCCCTTTTCCGTAGTCTTAGCCGAGGAACGATGGTGGCGACCTCTTCAGATTACCTTAGTTTATGTAAACAAAATAAAGAGAAAATCCATGACTGTCGCCGTTGGCGTTGTGTATCCTGAACTTTAGCTGATTAAAGCAAGAATTCCCTATCCCTTCGTCGTTGATGGCCCCAGTCAAACTAAAGACATATCAAACTATCTAAATGTGTGAAATATAAGGAATTTTTAATGTCATACGCAACAAAAACAGCCTGAGTCTGAGACTCGAAATGAGGAATGAAGCCAATAAGAGACCAAGCGGCAGCCGTGAAAAGCGAGGTGCCATCGATATCGGTTGATTCCACCGATATTCTCATATCCCTTCATCGTTAATGGTCCCAATACATCTTGTAGTGACATAATTCGTTTGCTTTAGCTTTTCAAGGAGTACTGACCTAGATGGTGGTAGTGTGCTGGAATCAGCACCCTTCACTCAGTCAGAGAGTCTGATCGCTTCGTTAGCGCGTACCTTTAAAAAAACAGCATATATAACTTAAGAAAATTTCGATATCTTTGGCTTTTTATACAATCATGTAGATGTCACAAACAAAGTTTTCTATCTGGTCTATCATACCATCAGTCACTCGAAGATGCTCTCCTTACTCCGAAAACAGGCGTTGGTATTCAGTGCAGGTTTCTACTTTCTTGTAGAATTTCACTTTGCCTTTCCTCATAAAAACATTGGTATAGTCACAGGCAGAAAATGCATGTCTGGCAGGGAGTACCTCACACATCGTTGGTCCAAGGGTTCGACTCATGAATGTAATGTCGACATATTTCCTCGAGTTGTTACCATCAAATCCAGTGTCCATGAACACTCTGACAGAAACCCTCTTCATGTGGTGACAGAGAATGCAGAGCACATCTGTATCGTTGTCGAAATGGTACTCATAGTAGCCTAATAGCCGGTTCCCTCTAGAGTCCCTTTAAAAGGTGTCCTAGTGGCCCTAGATTATCTGTATGAAAAGAAAACGTGGCTATGAAAAATATTCAAGGAAATATGCCGGAAAATTAGGTGGGCATTTACTTTTGAGTAGGGTGTGTTGAAGCTGTTCCTTCTTTGGTTTGTTGACCTGTTTGAATTTCCCTCCTAGTCACTTTTAAAAGTACTGCAATCTGATTGGTCAGTTTTTTAGCCCTTTGTGTGAGTTTGGTGGTGCACACAGATTGTTCTTTTTGAGCCCCACCTTAGTCACACTTTCCTTTATGGCTGTACAGCATGAACATGTTTTTATCAAGTTTTAAAAGTTTCATTTCAAGTTTATGATGTTTGGCAGATGTTTTGGCCTTTAGTTGTTTGTCAGGGTCTAGGAATATGGGGACAAATCTTTTGGTAAGTTAAACTTTTGTATTTGGCCATTTGAGCCCTTTTTGCAACATGATCTTAGAATCACATGATTCAGGTTTCTCTTTGTATGCGGTGTACATGTTTATGTGTGATAGCCTTTGGCCCGTGTTCTGGGGGCTTGTTTAGCTCCAGGGTTTACCTTGAGTGTTGTTTGCAGTGCAAGGCCTATAGGGCTGGTGAACCTTGGAGTTGGAGAAGCTTCTGGAAAGCGGGCCGGGGTCTTCCTTGGATCGTGACTGTATCTTATATGGTCTTAATTCACAGTCAAATTGCAGTTAGCCTACTTACCCAGTTTTTGTAGAGTTTGTGCTCTTGTTGGCACCTTGCCAGTTAGTCTTGGGCTGTATCACTTGTGAGGTTTGAGTCAATCCTTTGCGTGATAGGTGCTGTTTTTGACTCGTTGGACTTTAGTTCCGGTTTTAGCCCTTTTTTATCTTGACTTCGGATAGTCAGGAATTCTAGAGCACAATATTCGCTCAATGGCTGTGTGTAAGGAATGTGTCAATAAGTTTGGTGCTTTGAAGTTTTTGTTTGATGTTTTACTTTTGGTCTTACATTGTATCTTATTGTTGTTTTTATTGTTTCAGTAAACCACGTTAATACAAGAGTTCGTTTCGTGCGTTCTTCTACCCCATCGACCCTACAACGTTTACAAAAGATTTATTACGTCATGGAGTTTCGTACGGCTGTTGGCAGGACGAAGGATCGTACGGCTGTTGGCAGGACGAATGAATTACGTTACGAAATACGCTTTGGCTGCTCATTGGACACGGTCTTGAACGATTCGAGCCAGATTCTTGGTTAATCCGATGGTTTCAGTGGATCGTATAGGAAATGCCACCCAAGCCGGAATCTATTCGTAAAAGTCCAAAGGAACCGGACGGAGCTGTTGCGATGGAGGAGAGACAGCTTCCTCGGAGAGGGTCTCGAGAAAGGAAACCAACGCAGAAAGCGATTGAATCGAAGCTTCAGGAGATGCAGGCTGCAAGGAGGCCGTCTGTGCGTGAAAAGGTTAGATCCTGGTTGTCGGATCCAGATGGAATTGGTCCATCTAATCCTAAAGAGCAGCATAGTGGAGACAATCTAGGTCTTGAAGCTGATAGTATTACCCAATGGAAACTGAAAGAGACTGCTAAGTTAGCTGTATTGGAGGCAGAGGCGTCTGCTAAGAGAGCAGAACAGGAAATTGCTTGGAAAGAGTTCAAGATGGCACAGGAAATGGAGGAACGGGCTTTTCGGCTGAGTCAGGAGAGGGAAAGAATACAACTCAAGCTGGAGTTTCAGAAATCAGCTGCCAAGGTGAAGGGTTATGAAGATGTTGAACGAAAACAACTTGAGCTTGAAGGCTCGTATGTTCAGGATTTACCGAAGGTAGGCACTAAGGCCGATGGTAAGAAACTGTTGAACGTCGAGGTCAAGCAGTCTACACCAAGAATTTCAGAGCAACTGAAGCCAGAGAGGAATGTTGTATTTGAAACTAAGCGAGGAGATTCAAAGCGAGAGAAATTGGAGAAAAGTGAGAGTGTTTGTTCAAGCTCCGTTGGTGCATCCGATGCCATGTTGATAGCTTTTCAGGACATTATGAAAGCTCAGAATAATATTACAGAGAAACTATTGCAGCAGAATTTGAAGAGTACCCTTCCTCAACGTACTATTCCTGTTTACGATGGCGATCCGTTGGAGTATAGGCTGTTCACCCGTGCCTTCGAACACGGAGTTCTTGACAAAACAGATAGTTTCAAGGACAGACTTTACCTCTTGGAGCAACACACAACTGGGGAACCAAGGGATTTGGTGAGAAGTTGCATCCATATGGATCCTGAGGAGGGTTTTCGGAAAGCTTTGGGGCTGTTGAAAAAGAATTACGGCAATGAGTATAAGATATCCACGTCTTACATTGAGAAGGCCCTGAACTGGCCGGTGGTAAAAGCTGAGGATCCAGAGGCGTTGAAAAGTTTCTCACTGTTTCTAACAGGATGTCTGAATACGATGAAGGACATCAAGTACATGAATGAGCTTGATCACCCCAAGAATGTGAAGATATTGATCAGTAAGCTTCCATTCAAACTCAGAGCTCGGTGGAGAGAGTTGGCCTTTGATATTGTTGAGAAAGAGGAGGTGGTTACCTTTGAGAGATTTGTTGGCTTTGTTGATAAACATTCCAGAGTCCTCAACAATCCTGTTTATGGTAACATTGTTGACGAAGAAAAGAAAACCAAGCCTAAGAAGGGGATTCACAAGTCAAAGAGGAGTTACACAACGAAGGTCTCCGATACGCCTTCTACCGACGTAGGATCAGAGAAGAAGGCTGAATGTTCCAAGGCTGAATGTTCCAAGCAGTGCCTATTTTGTAAAGGCGATCACATTTTGAACTCATGCAGGCAGCTGCGTTATAAACCTCATCACGAAAAGTTACAGTTCCTGAAAGATCAAAGACTCTGCTTTCGGTGTTTAGCTAATGATGGTCATATTAGCAAGAACTGTACGAACAAGCTGACATGTGACTTGTGTAGTGGTGGCCATCCCACTGTACTTCATCGCAATCCTAAAGTGAAGAATGAGGTGGAGGAGGTGAAGAATGGATTTACAAATGCGTCAAGCATGAAGACTCAGTGTGCTCTTTCGATAGTGCCTGTTGTCGTAAAGGCGGCCAATAGTGACAAATCCATTGAAACCTACGCCTTTCTGGACACTGGGAGTACGGCATCCTTTTGTTCTGAAGATCTTATGAGAAACCTCGGTCTTGTTGGCAAAAGGGTGAAGATCAAACTCAGTACAATGTCGGATGAATCTAAGCCGATGGAAAGTTATCGGGTCAAGGGTCTAGAGGTAGCAGGGCTGAGTGAGGGAAGATACGTTCCATTACGCGATGTGTATACTCAGATTAAAATGCCAGTTACAGCAACAGACATTCCCAAACAGTCAGATATTGAGAAATGGCCGCACCTCAGCCACATTTACATTCCTGAGATTCAGGCTAATGTCGACCTGCTGATTGGAACTGATGTGCCAAAAGCTCTCGAACCATACGAGATAGTTAAGAGCAGGGATAACGGTCCATACGCTGTAAGGACTGTCCTCGGCTGGTCAGTTAATGGACCGATGAGCTTTATTGATGGAGAGGACTCAGAAAGTACATGCGCTACCGTGAATGGAGTGAATCTTCAGCATGTCTCTTGCTTGGATGAGCAGCTCAAGCAGTATTTCAACCATGAGTTCAATGAGCGTCTGTCAGAAGACCAGCCTGAGTTATCCAGAGAGGATCATAGGTTTTTGGAACTTGCAGGAAAGTCAATTCATCTTGAGGATGGTCATTATGTAATGAGCTTGCCTTTTAGATCAGACAATGTTTCCATGCCAAACAACAGGTGTCAGGCCGAGCAACGTGCCGCTTTGTTGCTGAAAAAGTTCAACAAGCGCCCAGAATTTCATGAAGAGTACAACACATTCATGGACAATGTTATATCAAAAGGATTTGCGCAAAGAGTACCAGAGGATGAGCTGAGTAGGAATGATGGCAGGGTGTGGTATTTACCACATCATGCTGTTTACCACCCAACCAAGAAAAAGATTCGCGTCGTCTTTGATTGCTCAGCAAGATACGGAGGAATGTCTTTGAATGATCAGCTCCTTTCAGGCCCAAACTTGACTAATAGTTTGCTTGGTGTGCTTTTGAGATTCCGTCAGGATAAGATAGCTGTTATGGCCGATGTTGAATCCATGTTCTACCAGGTTCGTGTGGAACGAGAGGATTGCGATTTCCTGCGTTTCTTATGGTGGATAGACGGGGACATCTCTCAGCCATTGGTGGAGTACCAAATGGTAGTTCATTTGTTCGGTGCTTCTTCATCGCCGAGTTGCGCTAACTACGCATTGCGTCAGACTGCCAAAGACAATCGTGATGTGTACGATTCAGACGTGGTGGAGAGTGTACTGAACTCTTTCTACGTAGACGACTACTTGAAGAATGAGCCGTCGGTTGACAGCGCTATTCCACTTGTGGCGAGTACGATTGATTTGTGTGCTCGAGGTGGCTTCAGACTCACCAAATGGGTGAGTAACAGTAAGGAAGTGATTGAATCAGTTCCGGTGGAGGATCGCGGTAAGGAAGTCAAGAACATTGATCTGTCGAAGGATAGCTTACCCGTGGAAAGAGCGCTAGGGGTACAATGGAACCCTCAGTCGGACACCTTTAGCTTCAAGATAGTTCCAAAGAGTAAACCAGCAACTAGGAGAGGAATTCTATCAGTTACAAGTTCTGTCTTTGATCCACTTGGCTTCCTTTCTCCGTTTATACTGAAGGCAAAGCAGATCCTTCAGGATTTATGCAAACTGGAGATAAGCTGGGATGAGGCCATACCAGAGGAACACCTGGCTAAGTGGCAGAGGTGGCTGTCGGAATTACCTGGTATTTCTGAATTTCACACGGACAGGTGTATAAAACCACCAGACTTCACGAACATTAAGTCAGCGCAGTTGCATCACATGAGTGACGCCAGCGAACAAGGATATGGAGTGGTGTCGTACCTGTGTCTTCTGAATGAGGATGGAAGAATCCACTGCAGTTTGGTAATGAGCAAAGCACGTGTCGCCCCACTGAAGCAGGTTACTATTCCTAGGTTGGAGCTGAACGCAGCTTGTGTGGCAGTTCGAGTTGACAGGATGCTCAAAAGGGAACTTCAGTTAACACTCGAAAGGTCTGTCTTCTGGACTGATAGTACTGCGGTGTTGAAATATATTCGGAACAAGAACACTAGGTTTAAGTCCTTTGTAGCAAACAGACTCCAAGTCATTCATGACGGATCCGATCCGTCACAATGGCGCTACATTGATACGAAGTCAAATCCAGCGGACCATGCTTCCAGGGGTCTTTGGATGCGCGATTTTCTCAATTGCGACTCTTGGCTATTCGGCCCTGAATTCTTAAGTAAACCCGAGACGGAATGGCCATCTTACCCTAGTGTACAGGCATCATTGGCAGGAGTCAAGGATGATGATCCGGAGATAAAGTGTGCTGCTACTGCAACGAAAGATCCGGATATTTCCAGTGTTCCTCAGGGTGACGAGTCCAAAACTGTTAACAAATTGATCAACCACTACTCTTCGTGGCCCAAATTGAAGAGGGCTGTCGCTCAGATACTCAGAGTCAGAGATGAGCTACTCCGACGCAGTAAAGCCAAGGAAAGGGACACTTCTGAAAAGCAGAACCCTCCAGGGCTACAACCACTTTCTCTGGAGGAACTGCGTAGAGCCGAGAAGGCTATTCTTGTTTTCACCCAGAGACAAACGTTTTCCAAAGAGTTGAAAGCCCTACAAGGTAAACCAGGAGTTGGTGTCAAACAGGGAAGCCCTCTGTATAAACTGGATCCTGTTTTGGAAGATGGTTTGATTAGAGTAGGTGGACGGTTGTCGAGATCGGCTTTGCCGGAGAACGCTAAACACCCTGTTGCGCTATCTAAGGACAGTTACGTCTCGAAGTTGATTTTGGAGGACATACACAGAAGCTTACTCCATAGTGGTAGGAATCACATGGTTGCGAAGCTCAGACAGAAGTATTGGATAACTCGAGCGTATCTCATGGCGAAGGAGATCACCTCACGCTGTGTTCAGTGTCGCAGGCACAGAAAATTAGTCGGTGAACAGAAAATGTCGGATCTACCTCACGATAGACTGATACCGGACCAGCCGCCATTACTAGAACAGGTGTTGATTACTTTGGACCTGTACAAGTGAAACGAGGTCGCGGAACCGTGAAACGTTACGGCGTGTTGTTCACATGTTTGTCATGTCGTGCCATACACATTGAAATGGCCGATTCTCTTGATACGGACTCCTGTATCAATGCTATCCGGAGATTCATCGCTAGACGGGGACAGGTAGAAAAACTTCGTTCAGACAACGGTTCAAACTTTCTTGCATCCGAAAAGGAGTTGAGAAATGCCTTTCAGGATATTGATCATTCCAAAATACAGCAGGCATTGCTCAAACGTGAGATTGAGTGGGAGTTTAATTCTCCATGTGCCCCACATCATGGTGGTGTGTGGGAACGTTTGGTCAAAAGTGTCAAAAGTGCATTGAAGGCTGTACTAAAGGAACAGCCACTGAATGACGAAAGTTTGCGCACGTTGTTGTGTGAGGTGGAGGCAGTGCTAAATGGAAGGCCGCTTACGAAGCTGTCTGACGACCCAAATGATTTGGACGCTCTCACACCAAATCACTTGCTCTTGCTCAAAGCCAAACCGCTAATGCCACCAGGAACATTTCATAAGTCAGACTTGTACGCAAAGCGCAGGTGGCGCCAAGTTCAATTTCTTGCCAACTTATTCTGGAAACGATGGGTGAGAGAGTACTTGCCGCTCCTACAGGAACGACAGAAATGGGTTACTCCAAGGAGGAATGTTTCTGTCGGGGACATTGTTCTGGTAGTTGATGAGAGTGCTCCAAGGAATGCATGGCCGTTAGCGAAGGTGATAGAGACATTTCCAGATAAGAAAGGACTGGTTAGGAAAGTGAAGATAGAAACGGCAACCAAGACTCTTTTGGAAAGGCCTGTGACCAAGCTCTGCTTGTTATTGGAGGCGGAGGTTTGAGAGGGTTTCTCAGTGAACAATGGGACTATACAGGCGAAGTTGCTTGTATCTTGTAGTGGATGGTAGGAGTTGAACTGTTGCCTTAAC
>NMRB01003267.1:16934-31823 GCA_002633025.1 Notospermus geniculatus | reverse complement strand
CACTCTGCCTGTGTGAATGCTCTCCTCGCCGTGTACATCGAAGCAAAGTGTTCACCTATTACCCGGCTGTCAGTACTTCCCTCTAAAGCAGGCAGCTTGTCGGTAATCACTGAAGGTAGGTTGGGATTCATTCCAAATACTAACTATGTGCAATGAAGCCATGAACGTTGCTAAGACTGTTCTTCGCCATTAGCGCCCACTGAAGTGCCACTTCCCAGCTGCAATCTCTCTCTGCTTTTACTTTCGCTATTGTTTCTGAGAGGGTGAGATTGTGTCTTTCACAAATCCCATTACTCCATGGACTGTAAGCCGCTGTTGTCAGAATCTCAATTCGAAAGCTTTCTCCCATCTGTCTAAATTCTTCGTTCTCAAACTCTCCACCATTATCACTGAAAAGTTTCTTTGGAGATCCAAACACACCTATCCAATGCACAATGAACCTGTCTACAATTGTTGTGGCCATCTTCGAACGAACAATTGCTCCTGCACTGTACCGAGTAAACATGTCAATCATGTGCAAGAACCAGACAGAAGCCTCTAGCTGATGCAAATCCACCGCCACAGTTTCATTAAATTCACTCGCCATAGGCAACCCAACTGCAGGTCTACTTGGAGTTTTCTTGAATCGACTGCAAATCTCGCATTCCTTTACCACCTTCTCTAGCTCACGAAACAGTTCTACATCCTTCACACCTGCACTCGACAGCAACTTTTTCAGTTGGTCCACTGAGGCATGCCCAAATTGCCGATGAAGCTTCAACGTCACCTTTCTGCAGTCCTTCTCATTCTTGGCCTCCATCACTAGCAATACCTGATGATGTGACAACATCTCCTCGTGGCTACATCTACCGAGGCTAATACAGTAATGTCCAGTTGAAGTCTGTTCCAACCTCACTTTATTTCCAAACAAAACTGCTTCATCATTTGCTAGATCAAGAACAGCTCCAGCTCTTACTGAACAGCAAAGGAAGATCCACATGAACTATATCTGCACTTATAAAACATGTTTTGTCAGCAATTTCAGCTGGAAATGTCACATTCTTTTCTGCCACTACTTTAGCTCCATCTCCAAAACGATATGTCCTCCGACATGTGGTTTCAGTAATCTGTGACTTCTCTTTGTCAGTTAACATTTCCCCATAATCATCTAGCCANACTGCAGCACCACACGCTTCCGTCATAAAAACTAAGTTCTGATCCTCTGTCTGTTTGGTATACAGGGTCACATGACATTCCTTCTCATCATCCTTTTCCACAACTACCACCTTAGCGGCTCTCATCCTTATGTTCGCAGTCCTTTGCCCAATGGAAAACCGAGCCACACACAGCACATCGTGTTCTTCTCCCCTGTCTATTCAGTGGATTGGTTCCGTGCCCCCAAACCAGTTGTAAAGCAGATAGACTCTTGTTTGATAGTTATGCCTGACGACGACGACGCAGGCTCAGCAGTTGAAGAGTACACCTTACTCTCCCCAAAAATGCGCTTCAAGGCTGATTTCATTGTCGCAAAAGTAAGATCAGATGCAGCAGTCAATGCTAACTGTCTCTCTTTCTGCTCTAACCCCGCTTTATCTAGCAATTTAAAAGACAGTACTGGATCAGGAAGCTCCATCTTGTGCTTCTTGCACAGTTGATACAACCTTTCAAATTCAACAATAAACTCAGACATTTTCTGTCCCTCTGTTCGCTGTAAATTCTCAAACTTTGTGTACAAACTGTATGCAATGTCTACTTCATCTCTTTTAAACAATGAATCAAGGGCAGTTAACAATTTATCCATGCCATCCTCAGCATTCAACTCTTCTGCCTTCAACTCCACAGCACTTGCTCTGGCTTGCCCTTTCAACGTTAGTGTCACTGTCAATGCTTGTTTTTCTTATCTAATTCAGTCACAAGTCTCCAAGCTACCAATTCATTTTTCCAAGACTCGTAGTCAGTGTCATTATCTAGTACCGGTGGGTTCTTACACCCCGCACTGTAGCTGATTCCCGCCATCGTGTTTTCTAAATAAAATGACGTCCTTTTTGTTCCCTCCGTCGACCGTCGCGTCTTCTCTGCTACCATGAAAAATTATTGCCTATTACCTCTTTTCTTCTCCTATCCTCGTAGCTACACTTGTGTCCATACCCCGGGGTATTTGTAGTCGAATGTTCACTTTATAATACGTCTAAAATATTGAACTATATACACGTTTTGAACACCTTCTCCTGCTTGCTCCATTCACTCACATGGCCAGTCCCACAATACCTTTTCTACTTCCTCTTCCCTCTGCACATGCGCAGTCACTCCCTTCACAGGCAATTGGCCATGCGACCACAGGCAACTTGAGTAACCATATGTACATGTAGTTGCCTTATCATTTTCCACGTGATTTCGACGTCTTTTGTGGAAATACTTTCTAAAGTTTTAACAAGTTGACGTCGACTTTCTGGATTGTTATACATTTAATTTCACTATCATCTTAAAAATGAATCTATTTTTTAAGGATTTGAGACTGGTTAAGAGAAGTCGTCAATTTCAGGTTTTAGGGTTTTTAAGTTCATTGAGAGAAAGCATTCGAGGAATCCTTCGTCTACAGTAAAGATAACTTGCTATATCTACAGGATGTATCGGCTACAACTACTTGCGAGATTATCATATCACTTTGAGACACATTTGTCTCATTTCGGCTCTAAGAATTTGAGATATTTAATCTCAATTTGAGATTGTTCTTTGGAGATAGGGTTGAATCAACTCGAGATAAAAATATCTACTTTAATTTACGGACAAGAGTTCAATACATTTTTATCTCGGGCTGAGATGGATTTTTCTTTTGTGTGAGGTTGAAGACGGAACAAAATAAATTCTTCAATGTCCGCCTAAATCTCGTCCCCGTCATGCAATATATGTAGAAATTGATGACATTGTTGCGAGCACTAAGAAAATAGGTGATATATAAAACTAGGCCTACAAGCGGCCTTGACCTGTGCAGAATACCAAGTGCCGGTACATATACACTGATTACGACGAATATGTTTACGACTGCATTTGGAGTCTCAAGGATTATAAAGACAAGGACCACGGCTATAACCCTGATTGTTGTCGTTTTCATGTGTTCGTCAGCTTTGCCTCTCCTTGTTGCCTGCCTCATCGCTGATGACTGCTTCAAGGCTGCTAGCAGACGACAGGTGAAGAACACAAGACAAAACGCGGGAATGATTATTGTCAACAAGTAGTAAAGAACCATACCAGAGACATTGATGTAGACGTTATTTTGGAACGGATAGAGGTAATACGGATCCCATCGGACTAAATAAGAATCTGTGCAGTGGTCATAAAACCAAAACGCCTTCCCAAAGTTTACCATGAAAACTACTATAATTCGCGTTAGAAAGGCGATTATACTATCAACAGTTCCCATCATATGAGCATTCTTGATCGTACAAATCGATGCGGCTTTTAGAGGTTTACAAACAGCAATGAAACGTTCGGCAGACACTGTAATTGTGACGTACATGGAGAAAGCCTTTGCTACCCAGAGAGCTGCCCATAAGTAACCGAAGGTCATTTGTGCAAAATACCTATACCAATACAGCGCCGGTAGGTAAGCTGAGAGCGTTCGGAGACTAGTAGCAAAAATTTGACTAATGAGCAAAAGGCTGTCGGCGACAGAAAGGTACCGAAGCAGGACAGAGGTCGACGTCAACGGTCTCTCTCTCCCTAAGACTACAAAGGAAAGTCCATTACCGATAAGACCAAAGAATACAATCAGGAACATTAGTGGGACATGAATAAAGAAGTAGACAATGCCAACAGTGTCATCGTTATGCAAAGTACGAAACGAATATGAGCGGCAACTCATCGGTTCTGTGCTGTTTGTAAGTTTACCAACTCCTGTTGTAATGTCAAGAGATATGGATGCTGAACTTGTGTTGTTCATCTTCGCCAAAGAAGTAAGACGGTGCTTTGACGACCCAAACTGCCGAATTCAACCTGTTATGCTGAAGCACTGCTACTTTTTTTCTTACGGGATTACGTCTACGAATCTCAATCATTGTATGAAAAAACTACACCGCTTCTTCTCA
Organism: Notospermus geniculatus; assembly: GCA_002633025.1. Classification (NCBI taxonomy): domain Eukaryota; kingdom Metazoa; phylum Nemertea; class Pilidiophora; order Heteronemertea; family Lineidae; genus Notospermus; species Notospermus geniculatus. The sequence goes on along the minus strand of NMRB01003267.1, from coordinate 27,759 downwards.
CCATTATTCGATCTGGCACCCAACGACGCTAGAGAAGAATGAAGAATGATTTTCATGGAAGAACCACCCACCAGTGATAGCAGTGGTGGCATTTTCATGGAGAAATGCAACTGAAGTCACAGAGAAAAAAATGTATTAGTAACTCGTAGTAGCACGATAGGTAGGCATTACACCATCACGGCCTTTGAAGCCACCAACTGCCTCGTGATTGCCGCGTCAGAAGGCAGTCGCCGAAGATGAGCATCGTAGAGAAAGCCACCGTTAGATTTTCCCTCTATGCAAAACCGATCTCGCAGACGAACTGGAAAGGGGCTGTTTCACTTTGAATTGAAGATTGCGATTTGTGATCCGTGGGAAAACTGAAAGAGCTATATTATCTGACAATTACTATGATCTTGCAATTTGCAGGGATAATTCTGTGTTACAGACCAATTTCAATGGTACAACAATTACCGGTACTAACATTTGAAGTAATTTTTTAAGACATAAGGATTTAAAACATACATGTACAAAGAAATAATCAATTATTTTATACGATGGTTGGCATATGGATAAGGGTGGCATTCATTTTTATGATAAAATAAATGAAACAAGAGAAAAAGGTCACGAAATGTTGATATATTCTGTTTTTGAAATGCAAGAAACCTACCATGTAGTTCTTCTGGAAAGGACCGGTCTATTGATCCTTCTAGGGTGCGAGGTAGGCCTACAATGTTCCAGCATGCATAGCAAAGAAAAGCTGTCTTTGTTTTATTAACAGTCTTACATCAGGCCAGGACCTAGCAAGCACCACTACTCCATAGGCATTGAGAATTGAAGTTACATGACTTGCCTTTCCTTACAGAGCACTAAGGGCAGGTTGATGATCATTAAAAAGAATGTTTTATAAGACAAATTACCTTCACTGAATCAGTTTGTAATCCTTTCTAGGCCAAAAACAGCACCCCGTTCAGATGAATGGTTGAACCCAAGTTCCCACAAAAGTCATCCAGTCCTGTTATATCACTGTTATGACTGTATTGACAATGGCAGTCAACAATAGGCCGAAGGATCTTCAGAGTGTTCATGTCCTTCCAAATGAGTGATATCAAACTACTTTTATGACTTATTTTGGTACTTTCATTGAATATAAGTGGATTATTTTGCCCCTATTTTACACTTGGCTCATTTGCGAACCTATAATCCAAGTTGTTTTAGAAATATTTTGGTTCCAAAATGAAAATTCAAGGCTTCAAACATGCATTGTCTTACAAATTACTTCAAATATCATTGATTGTTGTACCATTGAAATTGACCTGTAACACAGAATTCCCCCTGGAAATTGCAAGATCATAACTCTCCCAGTTTTCTTGCGGATCATATATCGCAATCTTCAATTCAAAGTGAAACAGTCCCTTTGCATTTTTTGCTTCAACTGAAATGATACCGATAGTGAAAGTAATCCCTAAATAAAAACAAAAACAAAAGGAACGTCACCTGCATTTATCCTTGTTTGTGGCATCCTCTTGCAACAGGTCCTCTAAAACGCGCTCCCCTACTCGCACGTCCGAGGCCCTGTTGAAATTGGCGCCTTTTCGCTAGCGACAGAAAATCTGTCGCTGAATACAACCAATCACAGCGAAGCTTCTATCCCGCCATCGTCATTCCCAAATATGGTGGTTTCAAACATTCCTCGATTCGCTGACAAACTCGCTGGATTTTTTAATATTCCTATTATTAACTTCGCGTAAAAATGGTTGTCATGGATTATCTAGATAATGGGTAAGTACCGACGGGTTCAAAACACGAAGGTATGATCCAGTTCATGTATTTGGGGCAGCTATCATTCCGACAGCATGCATAAATGATGGAATGAGATGCATTGCTATGAGAATGGTACCCGGTAACTCATAACACCAGATATATGTGCATACGTTACATCACTAGGCGCGATGTCTGCCCATTACATGTACATCAAGTGGCGATCCCCCACTGCATTGCATGGTTTATTCGTGAATTATCAGTTGGCGAGTACACATGAGGGAACAGCCCTCTTCCCCACCGAAACGGGGTGGGTTTCCCCAGGGCATTGTAACGCGCTATATGCAGAGTGGAAATGCCCTGGGTTCCCAGGATGTGTTTGTGGTGGCACTTTACAATTTCAAAACAATGCTTTCTCAGCTCATCGTTATTCGGTCGAAACCAAGATTCTGTCCAATGAAATTGTTATGCTTCGGACTCTTGCCGACGGTTCTTGTGGCATTGTCGATTACAGAGTGACTAATCTTGTCACAGATGATTAAAGGCTAAAACGTCCTGTACTATTTCCGAGTTGTGCAATGCGAGGAATGATGGCATGCCAGTCTTGTGGACGGATTTAAGGCACTCGCAGGTACTTGCCGAATGAATGGACTGTCGGCAGCTTGTCGCAGGGACCGTGAGACGCAGGTACCTGATATCATTGAATGAATTTCATTTCAAGAGCGTTTTGTAGTCTTACCGATATGGACGATCAAGTTTCATGCTTCAAAATGTGCCTCGGGTGTTTTGTTTCGTAAAACAATTCAAGTCCAACAATAATGCCCGCTGTACACGATCAAATTTTTCATCCACTTTTCTGAATATGCTCAATAAGCGCCAATACTATTGGGGCTCCAAATTCAGGTTTCGGCCCTATTGGCAATAGGCCCGAAACCTCAATTTTAAAAAAAATGGATGAAAAATTTGATCGTGTACAGCGTGCATTACGATGTAGGCTACAATATGACCAACTCTTACAGGAGTCAAATGGAGTGGATTAACCCAGCGCACAATGACATACTGTATGCATTGCATTTGCTGGCCACCACCAGCAGATCAAAATAGGCAAATATTCATCATTATACATGTTTTAGGCCAATACAGATCAATTGTGTTGTTCGTAAGTTCTATCAGGGAAGTAGTAGTGTGACTGTGACTGAGACATAACCAGCGGAAAACTGACACACTTCTGGCGTTGATTGAAAAACTTGGCTTTATTAGCATTAACCGTCTGAAAACAAGAAAGTGGTGTGGTACACATTCTGTCAACTGTTTACATCTTAGGCCTACTTATCTACATCTTCAATAAACTCCAGATGAAGATGATCTGCATTTTATTGGAGATGTAGATGAGTAGGCCTAAGATGTAAACAGCTGACAGAATGTGCACCACACCACTTTCGTGTTGTTAGAGTGTTAACCCTTTAGTGCCTACTGTCCACAAACGTGTACATTACGTAATACCTGTTAATATCACGCATCAATAAAAACATGTCCCACATACACCCCTTGACATGATCAAAAGCCTAAAGCTTGTCGCGCTCCCTCACTGGAATTGCTCCCTCGACAGAACCACTATTCCCTCGTGAGAATTCCCTCGATGGAATCGACTCATTTTATCAATGGCTCTCAGATGGCGCTCGTGTTTCAACCTAGCTCGTGTTTTTTCCATCCCGTGAGGACTTTTCTGCTTAGTGAGCTATCATGTAGGCCTACTAGGCTACTTGTTGAGCCTGCATGCAATAGCCACTAGACGCATGAAAGTTATCAATGAAAAAAACAGGGGCATCTCCATCCAGAAAGGAGATGTTTATTTGGGGGTAAGGCGCCTACAATAACCTGATAACTAAGGATATTAACCTGATCATCTTTCTCTGTAGTGCCATCGCTAGGCACAAAAAAAACACACAAACAAGACACAGCGTCATTAACCTGATTCGAAGCATCTTGACTCAATGACTGAAATAAATACCGGTAGGGCTACTGATATACCGGTGTAGTAGAATGTCATGTACCCCGATATGAGATGTCCCCCAACAAAAGATTCTGACGGAATAAGCGGACACTAACAGACAGGAACTTCTGTCACGAGATGTCCCCTGAACAAAAGAAGCGGACCGGTCTCTGTTATCGGGAACATTAGATTTCATCACACCTGTACCGGTAGCAGCAAGCGTAACACGTGTTGCTGCTGATGGATGCATTTAAAACACGAGCGAGGTAGAAACACGAGCGCCATCTGAGAGCCATTGATAAAATGAGTCGATTCCATCGAGGGAATTCTCACGAAGGAATAGTGGTTCTGTCGAGGGAGCAACTCCAGCGAGGGAGCGCGACAAAGCCCACATGTGTGGAAATTTAGTTCTCATTATCAATGACAGAGGGTAGCCAAGTTTTTCAATCAAAGCCAGTCAGTAGGCTATGTCATTTTCCCGCTTGTTATAGCTAAGGTTACACCTGTTGAAAATACCCGTGTTCTTCCAGACCCGTGTCAAACCCGCGTGTACGAAAAGCCCGGCGAGAGGTCACACTACTACATTGTAGTTAAGTAGCCCAGCAACAGGTGCGCAGCATGCACTGACTTCGGCCATTTCTGTATTAGCACACATGGCTGGAGGCGCGAAAACGACGTCACTTAAGGGCGAGCCATCATTGTGAATTTTCATATTGCTTCAATCCAGGCCACTCTGAGAAAAGCAACAAAGACACCCCCAGTTGACTGTTTTTATAGTCCAATGTGATCACTGTGCTTTATAGACACAGAAAATGAGGAAAGTCCCAAGGATTACAGCTTAATTACATTACATAATCGTAAACAAAGAAATTCACCAAACTCGAAAAACAGGTACAATTTTCTTGGAGAGGAAGCATGTAAATGACACACTGAAGGTGTGGCAACAATGTCACAAATCCATAGAACCTGGGGTGTTGAGGGTGTCCTTACATGCTCTTCATGTACACCATACACGCTCAGTACAAAAAGGACAACCAGGAAGTAAAATCCAAATCCAATATGGCCGCCCTGTTTTGGAAAATCTGGATGCACGCATAAAATTCACATGCCGAGTACTCTATACCTGTTGACAATATTGCTGTCGAAATGGGTGGACTAAATAGAAAAAAACCTCGAACTTTATGATCCACTTGTCGTTTGATCCTCAAAATGTACCATTTCGTGGGAAAGTGTACCGATTACTAGTCTTTTGTTTCAACTTATTAGCTAATTAGTGCGTTCCAAGATACATCTCATTCAATTCCTTTTGACTTATAGACCCCGCAGGTGCCTTCATTTCCGTCATATATCTTGTACTTTTATGGTATTTTGACATCTCTTATTTACGACGCCTGGCCACGTTTCAAAAATTGAAAACGTTGGCTCGCCCTTAATGGCTGCGCCATCTGTAGCCGTGCTAATAACTAACGAAACGACGGGGATTTCGAAAAGCACTGCGAGCTTGCCGTGTTTGAAAAAAACGTGTTTTTCAGACACGGGTCTTGAAGCCCGGCATTATAACCGAAAAAAAAACCCGGAAATTTGATGTAGCGTAACGGCGGCTTATGTCACAGTCACAGTCACACTAGGCCTACTTCCCTGATAGAACTTACGAACAACGCAATTGATCTGCATTGGCCTAGAACATGTATAATCTATACAATATAAGAGAAAGTGCGATTCTTTGTCCGCTATGCACGGAAAATCGGTGGTAGGCCTATTTAGTGCATAACGGTCGTGTTCAACGGATAGGGTATCACTCATAGATGGTTTATCACAAAACACAAGTGGAACTTTTGGCCCGCAAAGTGTGGTTTTAAGGTATTTTCTTTATGGGAACTTCCCAAGTTTATTTAAAGCCGAAGGGGAATTCCAGTGACCTACTTATAAACAGTGGCTGATAAGCAGTTTCACGGTAGGACTCATGTGCGCCAACTCGAGTATACCATGAATCCGGGTCATCTTTGCTTCAACAAATAGCATCGTATTTAGTCATTCATTATCAGTTGTCACACTAGGCCTACCATTCCCGTGAATCTGAACCCAGGGCCGGATCCAGGATTGACAGAAAGTGGGTGTAGCTCGACGGAGGGTGTGCACCCATTTGACAATATTAAGGGCTTTCAGATGCATTTTCCTGGCATCTCAGAGCAGACGGTATTGGACTGTGATATTCTGTGGTAAGGCCAGTTGGTAATGGTAATATTTTAGGTCTATAGTCCAATAAAACTAGACCAAATTTGAGGTGAACCTAGACAAAATTGCAATAGAATGTTTCTTTGCTTTAAATTGTTTATTGGGTGGTACTAATCACCACATAAAAAGTCCCCACTTTTCTGAGCCCGGGAAAGTGGTTAATTTGCAAAAATTCAATATGGCCGCCACCCAAAATTTCAATGTACAGGAAACTTCTTAACGGTTGATTTTAGACCCTATAAATGTATTATAGGCAGATAGGAATATGGGGTCAAAGTACAAAATAAGCCGATTGCCGATTGGATATGACGTCAGTATGACGTAGTATGACATCATTTTAACGTCAACGCCCATTATTCTTGCAAAACTCAGAAAAATCAAGAAAGTCTTGTATTGGATGGCGAAATATTACAAAGCACATGTGTTAATTTGCTCGGGAAGAGACGACGAAAAACTAGGCTAGGCTACTCTCCATGCACACCGATATTAGGCCCAACAAGATCATTCTAGGCTGCTGAAGCCTTGTGAATCAAACAGAGAAGACAAAGACATTGTTATATGAAAATTCGAAGTTTGTTAGCTACATGTAAACGAACATTCGATGTGACCCGACAACACACGGCGATGACAGCTTCTCAATCACTCAAGACTCAGCTCCTAATTTCCTGTCGGAGAAGAGGTTTCCATTTCAGGCGGCGTATGTCAGTGAGGTAGTTATNTGATGAATGGTTGGTAATGATGTTGCAGCTCGTCAAACTTCGCAAGTGATGAAAAAGACGGCGGACATTTTTTGGCTCACTACCTGTACTTGTATCAGAGCTCAGCAGAGTATCAGTCTAGTTGCCACTAAGTGTACGTAGGTTGGACAGGAGACCAGTATGGGATCATTGGGAGATGCTAGGCTCGCGCATACCAGGTGAGTGCGTTACACCAAGATGGCCATGAACGTTTTAATATGTTGCCCGAGACTATCATGACTGTCGGATTGATACACAATGAATGGTCCCTTGCCGGAAGCATCAATCCTCGACCCTCGCATATTTTATGTGCTTACTACGCCTACCAAAGCAGCGGCAAATGGGTAAAATAGGAACTAGGTTCATTGCGTTGATTGCGTTGCGTTGCGTTTATTCCAGTAAGCCCTTATAAACAGTGGCTGATAAGCAGTTACACGGTAGGACTCGTGTGTGCCAACTCGAGTATACCATGAATCCGGGTCATCTTGGCTTCAACAAATAGCATCGTATTTAGTCATTCATTATCAGTTGTCACACTAGGCCTACCATTCCCGTGAATCTGAACCCAGGGCCGGATCCAGGATTGACAGAAAGTGGGTGTAGCTCGACGGAGGGGTGTGCACCCATTTGACAATATTAAGGGCTTTCAGATGCATTTTCCTGGCATCTCAGAGCAGACGGTATTGGACTGTGATATTCTGTGGTAAAGCCAGTTGGTAATGGTAATATTTTAGGTCTAAGAGTGCAGTGAGTTTTATAGTTCCGTGACTTTTATTCTTCCTTTTACGTTGGTCATTTAGTCTTATGTTATATTTTGTGTACTTTCAGAGTTTTTACGTTGTGAGTCGACAATATGTTTCAAGACGCCGGTCTTCCGCGAGTCTATTCTCGAACCTGACACCTACTAACTGTGGGGTGACAATATCCGTATAGACGTAGAAGCGATGGAAGCCTACATCAATATCTGCAATGTAAGGGGCTTTTTGACTTCCAGTATATGCTTTTCCTGACTCAATCTAAGGCAATGGGCTAGATCACCTTTTAGAGTAATGCTGATCAGGTTTGGTTTGTTTATTACCAAACCCACGTAACCGGATGACCTTGAATAGGTGAAGTAAACGTCTCTCTCGACTTCCTCAGGAAAGATATGCACATTTACACCGCCGGCTTGTTTAATTTGTTCATTAACAGCTTTAATAACATCAGTCATCCTCCTGTGTCTCCCAGGTGTGATACCGGTACTCTTCATAACCTCCTTGTCATCCGTACGTATGGTAAAACCGTTGGCTTCGGTAATATTATCAAACTCGTTGACAAAGTGTATTTCGCTTAATCCAACACTCCATGAACCATTCAACTGAATTGTCTGCGGCAGGGTAATCTTGTACGAATTCAGTGAGTTCTTGGGAAACAGGTGCAGACTCCCGTTGCTCGGTAGTGTCAGGTAAACATCTTTCATGATTAGTCAATGTCGGGTTTGGAAGTAAGTAGGCAGTACCTGATGAGAGTAATGTTAACCACAGTTCTGTCTGTTCCGTCTTTAATGACAAATTTATTATCGCAGCGATGATGACCTTGTAGGCCTACACTATAATTATTTGACAAAAATAAGCAAATTCAGACTTCAAAATTTTCCGACCAAACACGTCCCAGTAGTGCGTCATTTCTTATATAGGTTGCTAACCGACGAGTTGAATTTTGAACCGTAGCCTAACCACTTTACAAAATACTGTTTCTGCTTGTCACGGCCTCTTGTTTTTATAACCTTTTCAATTTCCCAGATATCAGGGCTAATCACATGTTGAAGTTCTTGTTGATAAAATGTACCTTTCAGTATCTTGTTATCATAATCTTTCAGGATGTACAGGGGTAGGCCGTACCTACGCCTATGCACAGTGAATATTTATTCGGTATAGTTATGGTAATGGCTGCTTACCCCTACGCAACTTACGTATTTTGTACGCTGTGGGGACTACCGATTCTACGCAGTACGTTTTTCTGGCCGTTTTCTACGCAACTATTTTAGGTCCAAAAATACGTTGTACAAACCCCTAAAAATACGTAATAAACTGTAAAGTACGATGTCATTTCTGTGTTATTACGTTATTTTCAAGTATGGACCTGAAAATGACAAACTCTGTTCCCGCGCTGGCCTCAAAAATCAGCAAAAATCAAACCGTGCCGTCAGCGTCTGGCGGCAATCGCCCGGCCTGGGTTCGCGTCAAACTTCGTCGATTTGATAGACACCGGCACCTATTAGCAGACTGGAGAACTACGAAACCAGACATCATTCTGCTACTCTCCCGGCCTGGTGACGTGCGGACTAGTTGGCTGTCTTAGAGGTAAGCTATGAGCGTCTTGTGTGTGTGGATGCCCTAGACTGGTTCCCGTTCGACGGAGAATTTCGCACACTGCATAGTCTCGGGCGCCCAGACCCTGTATACACATGGTGCATAGCAGTATACCACGTAGTTTGTGGAGTGTATTGAACGGCTGTGTCCGAGACTACAGAATGCATTAAACTCGCCGTCGCTTTGCCATCGCAGTCCCGGGAAAAAACAGAACAAAACATGCATTAAAGCTGAACTGCATGAACAAAAACACCACAGCGCCGCAGTATGGTGGTCTACAGAAGTGCAAACGCCCTTCGAAACACCTCCAGAACATGATAGACCACCAGCGTATTTGGTGGCGCCACTGTATTCAATCTCAGGCTTTCTATCGAGACACATCAAGAGATAGTGTCCAAGTGACAGAGCCTGGGTAGAGTTAGTACAATCCGTAGGAACTTGAGCATGAGGTTGGCCAGGGTTCTTTAGTGCTTGCGCGCAGTCAAAATATGTGGTACAATGGCAATAACTTCGGCATCAACAAATAATACACCACTCGTCTGAGTTTCAGAAACTCAATTTGGTATAATTGCAAACATGTTGCACATAAATCTTATTTTATTTCTTTTGCCATAGTTTTGTTATTTGAATATATTTTCACAGAAACGCAATGTACTTGATATGAGCAATAATGCATACATGACTCGCGCGATGTGTGTGTATTTGGAGAAAGAATATTTAACTGATTGCGGTAATTATGACCAAAGGGATAAAATAAGAATTATCCTCAACCTATACATAATGACATCTGATGACGTTGATATACGTCAAATGAGAGTTGTATTGTTTTTGAATGCATAAATGTTTTCAACTAGTGCTTTGGTAACACCATAAATGTCAACAAGACGTGAATACTATAGAATAGTGACCGACTTTACTCTCTGGTTCGGTAAGAACCTAATGTCTTCGACCTGCAGCGAGTCACTGGATGCCATGTCTTGATGTTGCTCTATTGACTGGCTCAGGGTGAATACAGTGGCGCCACCAAATAGCCTGGTAGTCTATCATGTTTCGGAGGTGTTTTGAAAGTGCCTTATGGTCGTTTGCATTCTCTTGACCACCACCGTGGCGTGGTGGTCTTTTTTTAGTGCTCGGATCTCCAGTTTTTGTTCATGCAGTTCAGCTTTAAAGCCTGCAAAAGTATATTAGCGTAGAAGGCCATGAATGTGAAGAAAGAATATCTGATGCTGCCATGGGGGCAGTTTCTTGTGTGAGAGGTTGTCCCAGTTCTGTAAAATCGGACTTTTAATGGAATTGAATGAGATGTATCTTGGAACGCACTAATTAGCTAATAAGTTGAAACAAAAGACTAGTAATCGGTACACTTTCCCACGAAATGGTACATTTTGAGGATCAAACGACAAGTGGATCATAAAGTTCGAGTTTTTTTCTATTTAGTCCACCCATTTTGACAGCAATATTTTCAACAGGTATAGAATACTCGGCATGTGAATTTCATGCGTGCAGCCAGCTTTTCCAAAACAGGGCGGCCATATTGGATTTGGATTTTACTTCCTGGTTGTCCTTTTTGTACTGAGCATGAAGAGCATGTCAGGACACCCTCGCCACCCCAGGTTCTATGGATTTGTGACATTGTTGCCACACCTTCAATGTGTCATTTACATGCTTCCTCTCCAAGAAAATTGTACCGGTACCTGTTTTTCGTGTTTGGTGAATTTCTTTGTTTACGATTATGTAATGTAATTAAGCTGTAATCCTTGGGACTTTCC
>NMRB01003267.1:0-16746 GCA_002633025.1 Notospermus geniculatus | reverse complement strand
TGAGGATCAAACGACAAGTGGATCATAAAGTTCGAGTTTTTTTCTATTTAGTCCACCCATTTTGACAGCAATATTTTCAACAGGTATAGAATACTCGGCATGTGAATTTCATGCGTGCAGCCAGCTTTTCCAAAACAGGGCGGCCATATTGGATTTGGATTTTACTTCCTGGTTGTCATTTTTGTACTGGGCATGAAGAGCATGTCAGGACACCCTCGCCACCCCAGGTTCTATGGATTTGTGACATTGTTGCCACACCTTCAATGTGTCATTTACATGCTTCCTCTCCAAGAAAATTGTACCGGTACCTGTTTTTCGTGTTTGGTGAATTTCTTTGTTTACGATTATGTAATGTAATTAAGCTGTAATCCTTGGGACTTTCCCCATTTTCCGTGTCTATAAAGCACAGTGATCACATTGGACTATAAAAACAGTCAACTGGGGGTGCCTTTGTTGCTTTTCCCAGAGGGGCCTGGATTGAAGCAATATGAAAATTCGCAATGATGGCTCGCCCTTAAACGCCCTTTGTGAAATCGGCCCTTCGAGTCCGCAAAAAAACATCCGCAAAAATTTCTCGTTTTACAGTATCATAGTGTGCACGCGGTTCTCAAAAGCGATAAAAAACTCAATCCGAGCAGTAGTCAGCTTTTCTCGAAGAGACACAGGCAAAACTGTAGGCCTACTTCTCGTCATATTCAGACAAATTCTACATTAAAAAATAAATTTCTGGCGACGGTTGGGATTCCCTCTAAATTTTGTCCTGGTGATCAAGTGTTGACTGGGAGTAGGCCTGAACTGAACATCGTGGCCTGTAGAGACTCGGTGTGGAAAAAAACCTGGAACATGATATGTCTTTGTCCTCGTGTCAAATTGATATCTTATCGAATAGGCCGCTATTGTGAACTGATCGATCAACAGGCCTACATGTACATACCATTTGACCAACGTCTCTGATAAGAGGTACTCATGATTTGTGCATATAAAGACCCTGAGGCGACACGTTTTCCTTTTACCTTTGGTAACTAACGTCGAAGTTGACATCATGACCGGTCCACAAGCCGGGCCACCCGGTCCATGAGCTCGTACGTCGCTGCCTGTGGTGAAAATATGGCGTCAACATCGGAGGGTATCGAACAAGGTTGAAGATCCGAAGTTTGTGACAGAATATAGAAAATGGTTGGATACCAGCGATATCAAAATATCAAGTACGGTAGGACACGCCACCTACAGGGATGGATCTGGGATATGGCAAAGAGGGTCACCCTGTGTAGCAATACCGGTATAAAAATTTGAGCCAAATTCTTGAATTTCACAATCGATTTTACAGATATTTTGGCCAAAGAGGAGGCAAGCACCCTGTGCGCTAGTCTCGTGCAGTCAGACTCATTCATTACCATTACAGAGTCCGGCCTCAAACTTGATTTTTACTGTTCGATGGTAGCCTCGCGCAACTACGAATTTCGGGTCACAGCGTGGCAGTAGTACAAACATACACGGCCGACATGCTCATCCAAATGTGTGACTGTCTCTACTGTGTGTGGTGAAGTGAATTATTTTTTAGGCTATTAGCTCTAGGCGGCTATTAGAATTAGGTACGTACGTCTCTCTCTCAAGTCATCTCGTGAAGGCAGCATGCTCAGGCACAGGGGCAGAGTCAGACTCACTCACTCAACTCAGTCTTTCTTTTTACGCCTCCTCTCTCCTGCGCTACCTACACTACCCTCCAAAAGTTTGGGAATACGTGGACACACGCCAGACAGCCAGTTTCATATAAAGTGTCATCCATTTCATTTACTGGTGTTTGCTCACAATTTATGGTACCGGTACAATTTACTTATAGTATCAAGAATATATAAGTACCAAGAATGTACAACTCCAAATATGTGCCAAAAGTGAGTTTACTAATTTGCCTCTGGTGACCATGTAACTGACGGGATCTTAATTTGTGAAGGATTATTGTGTAGGGAAGATCATAACGAACAAAATGACACCTCTCGCAGTTGTATGCACTCAGAAATAACTGAGCTACAGAACAGTTTTGATTGGACCATATTTTCGACAAATTGATATCGTACTTGATCTCTGGGTCGGGCACTCTGACCTAAACAACAAATCCATGGTTTCACCAAAATAAAAAAAAAATGTATGCCAGTAATATGCCTGTAACTTTATATAAGAATATTGACGTTATTCTAAATAATACAATTCAGTCAACAACCCTTAAATCTAAACATTGGTTATTTAATTAGAAGGCCTATAATTACCGTACGCCCTCTATTATCGGAAAAAGTAACTTAATGCCCAGCCTTTTCATTGATTACTGAGTTGTACATTCTTGGTACTTATATATTCTTGATAGTATGCACTTCTGATTATAACTATGTTGTGTCATTGACATTTTGAAAATTTTGAACTCATCAAAATGCTCAAAAGGTTGAAATTTGATATTCTGTTGATATTTCAATCTGCCACCTCATCACCCAAAGATTTTTCAATGGCATTTCTTATTTTATAATATTAAGACCATGCAATATAAATCACTGAAGGTTTGAAACTCATACTAACAGGAATATTTGAAATGCGATGGAATATCAGTTCCCCCTTGATTATGCTGATTTTGATATTATCATGAAATTACACAAAGGGGTACTGAAAGACACTCTGATTTCTATGTGGCACATTGGGTGACTTTAAAGTTTCGGTTAAGATCCGGTGTTAACACTAACACTAACACCAACCCTCAGTTAAACCCAAACTTTAAACTCACGCCGATGGTGTTAGTGTTAACACCTGGTGTTGGTGTGAACTGATTTTAAAGTTTGCATCAGTGTTTATTTGACACCGACTGGAACACCAGGTGTTATCTTAAACCGAGCTTGGTGTTTATTGATGAAAAATCTTAATGACTTTTCCATTAGCACTAACACCAACCCCCTAGGGGTCAACACCGGCGACAGTTGATAGCACATGCTGGTGCTAGCAGCCATGCTGTTCGTTCCTTTCCAAGAGGTAGGCCTAGTTGCAGGAATAGCTGGTGATCAAAGGGCCCCAAATCATGTTCGGAAAGCAGCCGAAGGTACTGAACCTGTTGCACATGGGGCCTACACTGCAGTCACCGAAGAGTTTTGGACAGGAAAGTGAGCGCATGTGAACACTCCATTTGAATCAATTTTCGTGGTCAACCCCACATCCAGTGCACTGAGCCCATCTGATTTGATAGGCCTACTGCCATGACTGCTGCTATGGGCTAAAACTTTGATGCCTTACCTACCTTCTGCTCCTTCTTCTCTGGACAAATCCGGTCAAAATGGCTGATTGTGAGGTGGGGATTCCCCATGGGGTTGACACCAGGTGTTAAGTTAACACTGCTTGTTAACTCTTGTGTTAACACCAGTGTTGACTCAACACCCGGTGTTTGGAGCTGCAGATTAACACCAACACCGACACCAACACTAACACCAACTCAGAACTTTAAAGTCACCCAGCCATTGGTTTCAACCGAGCTGAGGTCTCGTCGGTTCAATATCATATAATTCTGTAATGTATGTATGTTGAAAATACAAAGATAATGGCAAATTATCACTGATAAATGGCTATAAATAATCTCATTTTCATTATTGCTACCAGTCATTGAATCAAAAATAGCAGCTTTCGTATTAAGACTCTCTTCCTACATGTCCTATGAAAGAGAAATGAAAATGTTTGTGTGACACGGTAATAATTTTTGTGAAATATCATGAAAATATCAGGTTTTGATAGTTTCAAAGTTATTATTTTTGCATACTTCCCTGAAAAATGGTCTTATTAGTGAGTAAAATGTCAGGAGAACATAACTTAACCAAGTTTGTGACAAATCCATCCCGTGGATACAGAAGGCAGCAGAATATGTTGCAGTTAGGAAAACCTGTTAACGTGTGTGTTCCCGAAATTAGGGATAGTAGTGTACTACGAAGGCTGAATCCAATGGCATGGTATGGTTGGCTTTAAAGATAATGTATCACGGGTATTTTCGCGGGCCACGAAATTCATTGTTTATTTACATTTTGTTTGTGCTTTCTTTGTCTTATGAATAATTTCTTGGTGGCATACCATACTGTTGATACCAAAAGTATTCAATTTGGTGGGTTGGCGTGTTCCAAATGTCCAAAATAACGAAATGTAAACATCCATGTTTACAAACATTGAATGTAAACAATGAAGTCGTGATACATTATCTTTAAAATTGTCACCGTGCATGATCACACCAATACAAACACCGAACACGTCGAAATGTCTGATAACATGGACAAAGACACTTCCTCAGTCATTTTGTGTTCGGTCGCCATGTTTACATCATGTGACCAAGAAAATGGCCAATCGGCATTTTATTTGGATGAATGAATTTGCGTTGTGGTTGTGTGAGTGTAACTCTGCGTTCGTTAGCCAATCAGCGGGTTACCAGGATCTTGGTAAGCCTCTAAACAGTAATTTCGCAGTTTGATCCCAGACGCTTGTTCAATCCCCAGATTCGAAACAGCGGCCTGGTGACGGAGACTACCGGTGCGCCCACCTCTGGATCCACACCTGATCCATACCGTATGAAATTAGGTAGGAGATGCAATCCATATGATATTAAAACATCTGGTAGGAGATGCACTCCATATGACACTAAAACATCTGGTAGAGATGCAATCCATATTACATTAAAACATCTGGTAGGAGATGCATTCCATCTGATATCAAAGCATCTGGTATACACTCCATATGACCTTTAAACATCTGGTAGGAGATGCAATCCATATGACATAAAACATCTGGTAGGTGATGCAATCCATGTGACATGAAAACATCTGGTAGGAGAGGCAATCCATATGATATTAAAACACCTGGTAGGAGATGCAATCCATGTGACATTAAAACATCTGGTAAAGTCTAGAGGTGGACCATTGGAATGCAGTTTGTGGTTAGAGTGTGGCAAGATTGACATATTTACGGTTACATGGCGTAGTGAACCAGATGACTGTGCCTAACAATAAACATTGGACTATGGACTATGGTTTCATTACATAACGTTACACGTAAATAAAATCTTGCGGTCAAAACTGTGTTCCATTTCCTCACTTGGCATTCCAATGGTCCACCTCTAGGTTGAACCAGACTATAAGAAATGCAATCCAGATGATATTAAAGCCGCATAGTATAGACAGATGGGTCATAATCAAGCAACCCTTTAGAGCATAGTCTCGGTCACCCTGCCGCTGTTTCAAATCTGGGGATCCGTGTAGCAGTACTGCGGAACGAAACGGCTGACTGCACGAGACTACACGCTACATTGGGGATTCCCCCAACCTCGATGCCGGATAATGCTATAATATGTGGTTTTATGGTAATGGGGACGATTGCCGACTTTCTCTCAATAGGTGTCACTAGTGGTTAAAACTATTGAAATGAAACGAACATCCCGGTCCTGATCAATTTCCCACACACCGGCCCGTTGTATCGGGTGGGCCAAAAAAAACGCATCGAACTTCAGATCTTGATTTCTCAACAACTGTCTATTATAATTCAATGAAATTTGGTACCGTATCATTTAGGGATGTTTTGTTTAACGTGTTAAATTTTTGCGTTGATACCTTTCGTATTAAGACCGTACCACTCAATATAAAAATCGCTGTAAATATATGTAATTCCGGAATCCAATAAGATACGAAAAAAACCGTCCCAAACTTCAAATTTCTATTTCTCAATAACTATTCGTTATAACCCAATGAAAATTCACTCAATACTGTTCCGTGGCTATGTTTCTACAATGTGAAAGTTTCAGCACATTATCTTTGGTATTAAGACTGTGGCACCAAATGTAAAAACCATAGTAATCATTCATCATATTTTAAGAGACAATGGTGAAACTTTGCAATGCTCGATTCCAATATGGCGTTATAGTAACCAGCGCCATAGCGTAGATATTGAAGTTATTGCGCTAACACTTTCACGTCTTAGAGGCAATATCATGGAGCAGTGTTAGGCGAAATTTCATTGAGTTGTAGTAAAGCGTTTGTAAGAAATGGAAATTTAAATTTCAGGAAGTTTTCATCCACCTGTTTCTCATCAGATTCCGGAATCGCATTTTTTTACCATTATTTTTAAAATGAGTGATACGGGCCTAATACCAAAGGTATCAATGCAGAAATTTCACAGGTTAAACAAAACATCTTTAAATGATATGGTACCAAATTTCATTGTATTATAATGGACAGTTGTTGAGAAATCAAGATTTGAAGTTCGATGCGTTTTTTTTGGCCCACCCGATATTAGGGCCGAATCGGTAGATGTCGTCCTGGGTAACCCTAAAGTTTACCCACACCAACCTGGGTAACCCTAAAAGTTACCCAGGACGATCCTGGGTAATCTTTAGGGCACTAAAGTTTACCCAGTTTACCCAGCGCACTTTTTCACCTGCGGTCGAGGATCTTGAAAACGGCACTTCAGTCATATGTCACTGCACGAAATCCATTAAATCGGCAAAAAAATGGCAGCTGATAACGTCACTCGTGTTGCTGCGGAGGATTTGCAGATGTATTTGAATTCGATCGCATCTTATAGGGACGGTCAGTTCACATCTAAAGGTCGAGAAATCAAAAAGAAAATGGTTAAGGTCGCGAAAGGAAAATACGAACTGCGTGACGGTGTAAAACGTGACCCCAAACTGCAGTGCCACTGCAGTTTGGGGTCACGTTTTACACCGTCACGCAGTGTGGCTAGTTCGGGATGAACTTGTATGTACTGGCGCGGGAAATTGCCAGCGGCGCTGTGGAGGCATGGGCACACCTGTAGGCTATCGCCGGTGAGTAGGTACAACAAATGTACAAGGCGTCCGTTATACATGTTATATATAGATAGCCCGGATAGAGAGCTAAGGTACATTTTGTTGCTCACAAGGTAGCCCTAAAGTTGGGACAACATGCACGACCATGACGACAGACACCGTGCGATGAGGAATTTCCGTGTGTTGCTACATTGAAAACACCATACCAATTTCAACCTCGACCGCAGTTGAAAAAGTGCGCGAATTTCAAACTGGGTAAACTTTAGTGCCCTAACGTTTACCCAGGATCGTCCTGGGTAGCTTTTAGGGTTACCCAGGTTGGTCCTGGGTAAATAAACTTTAGGGTTACCCAGGACGACATCTATCGATTCGGCTGTGTTAGGACCGGGTTTCAGTGTGCTGCCCCATTATACATTACGCACACCTGTAAATGAGGTTGCACTATGATTTCCGCCGAACTGGGAGTGAGTAGCGGTGCATACTGTGCGGCTTTAAAACATCTGGTAGGCCATTAAAACATCTGGTATGAGATGCAATCGAAAATATTTTGCATTCCTCCACAGGTGGCACTTTTATAGGCCGGTTTACGGTTTGCTTTTCATGCCTACACTTATCAAGCTAGGCACGTCAGCTTGAACAAATCATGTCCCGGGCTCACACCCACGAGGCTTGTGTGCGTGCTAGGAAGCAATTCTAAGAGCATACGATTTCTTCACGATGAGGCTTATGGCGTCCTCTCCGCCCACATACACCGCGGTGTGTGACTGATGAAGAGTACATATTGGGCCAATTTCACAAAGGGCTCTTAGCTAAATCAACGTTTTAATTCATACTTATTTAGCCTAAAGGGCCCAGAAGCGCATTGTTCTGCTGCCTGTGCGGTGCATGATCGGCGGCGTTTACCTGCAGGATAATCACATGCGTTTAACATTCCTGCGTTTATGTGCAGGAGGACAAAAGAGGACAGCAAAAGGCCCGTGCGATGAGCAAGAGAATTGCAAACCAACGAAGGCTCTGAACATGGAATGATGCCAGGAGGGTGCCATCTTATTTGTCTTCACGCATCCTCTGGTGAACTCCTGCTGAACCCTCTTTTTTGACAGAAAAAATTTGACCCAGCTGGGAATCAAACCCTCTCCCTGCCATCTCTGCTCCACCGTCTTCTCCCTTCGGCCACCGAACTTGTTGGTAGGCTTCCCAGATCTTATCTTATTCGTAGTATTATTATGTAAGTCGAAGGCCTACGTCTATGACAAACACAAATCATGTCCGTCTCAGCTGGCTCGTTGGCCGAGTGGATAGAGTGGTGGATAACAATGGACGGTACGCATCCCATCTAAAAGACTATAATTTTTTTCTTTTAGTAGTGTAAGAGGTATCTGTAGATATTGACAGCTCTGTTGCCTGAAGGCAAAAAGAGCGAGGCCCTCCTGACCTCGTAGGGTCTACCGGTATCGTGTTCTGAGCCTTTGCCTGAGGTGTTTGCAGGGCGTTTGCAAGTCTCTTGCTCGTCGCATAGACGCTTTTTGTTTGAGCAGTTCAGCTTTAAAGAATTTTCATTCATTGAAGACAATGAACATTTCCTGCCATTAGAGGCCACATGTAGTGAGCGATCTAAGAACTTCATCAAATTTGACGTCATACAGAAGAAGTGTATGCGACGATGTCATCCATAAAGACGTTGATGCCATGAAATTTCTCTGTTGTCAAATTTTGTGACGTTCTAACACCGCTAACAGGCGGCCTCTAACGGCAGGAAAGTATCCCATTGGTGGTACTTAAAACTTATCCTCCTCTTTTAGGGCAGACAACTGGGTATTCCGGTCAACATAAAAAATGAATTCAAGTTCAAGGGAACTTTCCCCGATGGAGGTACAGTCCTCGGAGAATAATAGTGTTCTGTCGTTGCATATAAGAACTCCGGATGCACGTGGACGTTTACCAATTGGTAGAGCCGTGTTTGCGGGAGAGTTGAATGAGGTCAGAAAACTGATGGATTATGGAGCTGATGTGAACGCAATGGTAGAGATTGGTCAGAACCGACATCATGATGAATCAGTGCACATTCTTGAGCATCCGTTTGATCATCACAACGCGATACCCTCAGTTGCCCCACCATTGATTTTAGCCAGTGTACGCAATGACAAAGAAGTTGTCAGGTGTTTGGTTGAAGCTGGTGCTAACAAGGATATCCAAGACAATGAAGGACGTACTCCACTCAGGACCTCATCTATTCTAGGTCATCTTGATATTATTAAGTATTTGGTTGATGCTGGTGCCGACAAGGATATTCAAGACAATAAACATGATAAAGGATGGACTCCACTCTGGATCTCATCCTACAAAGGTCATCTTGAGATTGTTAAGTATTTGGTTGAAACTGGTGCCGACAAGGATATACAAGAAAATCAGGGATGTACTCCACTCTTGGCCTCATCTTATCGAGGCCATCTTGACATTGTTAAGTATTTGGTTGACACTGGTGCAGACAAGGATATTCAAGACAATGAAGGACGTACTCCACTCTGGGCGTCATCTGATCTAGGTCATCTTGACATTGTTAAGTGTTTGGTCGAAGCTGGTGCTAACAAGGATATCCAAGACAATGGAGGATGTACCCCACTCTGGATCTCATCTTATCTAGGCCATCTTGACATTGTTAAGTGTTTGGTTGAAGCTGGTGCCAACAAGGATATTCAAGATAATGAAGGACGTACTCCACTCTGGACCTCATGTGGTCAAGGTCATCTTGACATTGTTAAGTATTTGGTTGATGCTGGTGCTGACAAGGATATTCCAGACAATGATGGACGTAATCCACTTAGGACCTCATCTTATAATGGCCATCTTGACATTGTTAAGTGTTTGGTTGAAGCCGGTGCCGACAAAGATATTCAAGATAATGAAGGAAATAATGCGCTCGTGACCTCATCTATGCTAGGTCATATCGACATTGTTAAGTATTTGGTTGAAGCTGGTGCTCGTTTGCAAGAACTTGCAGTATCTATTGCTTTTGCACATGGACACACCGAAATAATCGAGGTGCTCATTGATGCGGGAGCTGTCGCTGCCACCGCGGCATGTGAGTCAGCATTTTCAGAAGCTGCGAAAAGTGGGTACACTGATATTTGTAGTATTCTCCTGAAAAATGATGCAGTCAGGAAAGTGGACCAATTTGATGAAATTATTCAAGAAGTGGTTTGCAACGGTCACAGTGATGTTTTACAGATCATCGGAAACACACTGTTGTCGAAATCTCTTGCTGCGTTCTCTGCTACATCAAAAATTTCCGTAGAATCGATACCCAGCATTCATTTGTTACTTGTGCTGCACATGGTGGCTGAGAAGCTCAATTGGAAAGTTGAATATTTGGGCAGCATTTTACCATTCAGTGATGTAATTAACTACCAGAATCTGATGGAAATTCAAAACTATAACGGGTCACTTCTCAGAGATGTTTCATCTTTGCCTGATAATGCTGATTATTCTCGTGAAAACATTTCCAGCTTGATAAAAACACCTGGTATTGGGAATGTACATTGTATACCAAACAACATTGCAGAGCATGTCACGAAATTCATTGGTGATTTAGTACAGACTTTCGTCGAACAATACAACAAGAAAAAAAAACACTGATGTTACTTTACACAAGTGTGGAAGTTCAGGGGAGGGAACGAAGGTCGTCCTCCCTGATGAATATGACTTCATGTTCGCATTCCCTCAGGACGCGGAAGACAGGGCTGACATGGATGACTATGGTGACGGTTATAAGAAATATTCTGGTAAAACATCAATAACACTGAAAAACGAAGGAAGCATGGCATTCCACACGGGTTTTCTCAGTGTTTTTTTACATAGCTATGGTATTTATAAGAACAAAAATGTCATATCAGATCCTGCCATTCCAAAAGGAGGTGGCCAGGCAAACACTATTGTGACATTCAGATACGTTGACCCTATAACAGCAGATGAGCTCCTTATTTCAACAGACCTTGTCCCCACTGTTCACTTCAAGAATGAATGGCCAGATGAATTCATCGACAAGACTTGGATGATGGACAAAGATGACCTGAAACACAGAGGTTTTATGCTTGTTGCAAAACCTCCACACTATCAAAGTGAGATGGGAAAGGGAATGAGAGCAGAAGGTAAGGAACAGGAACGTATACAGATATGGCGTCTTTCCTGTCCTCATCTGGAGACGGAACACATTAAAAACCTAGAACAAAGAGTAAAGGATGCATACGTGGCTGCCAAGTGTCTACGTAACCCTGACGTGTGCCGCATCATGATGAGAGACTGTGAAAACATCCTACACACTGTGGATAACTACGTGACTAGTTATCATCTGAAGACGGTCTTTCTGCACAACACAGAAGACTTCTTGAATACTGATAGGAGTTTGATAGAGATGGTCTACATCATCTATCGAGACTTGGAGGGTTGCCTCGCTGAGGGGTTTCTTCCTTGGTTCTGGCAGCAAGATGTCAACGTCTTCACCGGACTGAAGATTAACCTACAGAAGTCTCTGCGAGTTGCAAACCTGATGCGGGAGATAGTCGGCCGCATGTACCTCAGTGAAGTCGGCTGTGATCATGATGAGCTGAAGGCTGTCGGTGAACAAGATACGATGATGGGACGTATCATGACGAATTTAGGGCAACAATGGAGGGTTCAAAGGGCAGAAGATGAAGACGAGGAGATTGAAACAGTCATGTATTCTCAGCGCTCGACTGCCAAAGATTCGCCTCTTTACTACATCTTCGCGGAGGAAGAGGACGAGATGCCGATACCAGAACAATCTATGAAGAACACTGGAGAAGAAGGCATTGAGGACGAGGATGAAAAGATGGAAACAGTGGTGTACTCTCGGCACTGGACACCTACACAGCGTGAGAAGATGTTTAGATATCCTCCACCCTCGACACCTGCACAGCGTCAACAGATGTTTAGACATCCTCCACCGTTGACACCAGCACAGTTACCTCCCTATAGCATTTTTCACGAAGACAGGCCAAGAGAGAAACAGGAACCAAGAATCACGATACAGTTAGGGCGGCAATCGGGCTTGAACAAGGAAGAAGATACAGAGGGGGACAAGAGGTTGAGAGATGTAGCAAAGAATCTTGTGATGAAGTTACGGGAGCAACGTGGGGTAAACAGGGGAAGAGATACAGAAAATGAAAATGAGGAGGTCGAAGCTATGTTGTACTACTCGGCCTTGAGAGAGAAAGTGGAGGAAGTTATGGCGGAGACAATGCAGCATTGGAGGATAAACATGGGAGAAGAAACGGAAGGTGACGATGAGGACTTTCTGACTTGGGTGTACTCTGACTTGAGAGATTTTGTGATCTCGGAACTTTTGAACTTTTTAGGGCAGCAAATGTGGGTAAACATAGGAGAAGATACAGAAGAAGATGACAAAGAGATTGAAAGAGTCATCTACTCTCGGCACTGGACACCTGCACAGCGTGAGCAGATGTTTGGACATCCTCCACCCTCGACACCTACACAGCGTGAGCAGATGTTTAGACATCCTCCACCCTCGATACGTTTACAGCGTGAGCAGATGTTTAGACATCCTCCACCCTCGACAACTTCACAGCGTGAGCAGATGTTTGGACATCTTCCACCCTCGACACTTACACAGCGTGAGCAGATGTTTAGACATCTTCCACCCTCGACACTTACACAGCGTGAGCAGATGTTTAGACATCCTCCACCCTCAATACCTACAGAGTCAAGTACCATGATGCAGCTAGGGCGGCAAAACAAGGAAGAAGATATGGAAGATGAGGACAAGTGGTTGAGAGATAAAACGAAGGAACGTAGGACGATTTTAGCAGAGCTATTAAGGGAGTTGAGACTAATGAGAGATACAGTGAAGGAACTTGTGATGACCTTTACAGAGCAGCAATCAATGGTACACACGAGAGAAGATACAGAAGATGAGGACGAAGTGATCGAAACAGTCGTGTACTCTCGACATTGGACACCTGCACAGTGTGGGCAGATGTTTAGACATCCTCTGCCCTCGACACCTGCACAGCGTGAGCAGATGTTTAGACATCCCCCACCCTCGACACCTCCACAGGGTTAGCAGACATCCTCCGTCCTCACCTAGACAGCCACGTCACCAGAGCATCTTTCACGACGATGCAGGAGCAAAGGACCAGGATTGAAAAGGAGAACACGGCAAGGAAGATGATGATGATGATGATAAGTGGTGGTGGAAGTGCAGTTGGCGGCGGTGGTGGTGAGTGGTCCGGCAGTGGCGACGCTGAAATGATGCTGGTGGTACTGCAACATAGTCTCATTTACACGTTACGACATTAAGATTGGAAGGTTAGAGGCACAGTGATCCGAGGTCACAGGGGTCATCGGCCATTGACCGTTCTTGCAGTCTAGTATTTCCTTCAAGCACAGTAGCCTGCATATACTGTCAGGTACAGTCAATACGGTACATTCAATCACTTTGATAGTGCTGCCACCTATAAAGTGGCGATATCTCTCAAACTACTTTAGACTGGTTCCCGTCTTTCCCGCTACACTCCCGCTGGCGCTCCCGTTCCGCTATACAAATGAAATGGTCCATGGACCATGTGCTCACCTGGGTGAACGTACCAGAAAAACAAATGACAAATGTCAAATCAAGATTAAGACTAAAACTTAATTATGATCACGAAGATAACCATTTTAGTGTGTCTACTTGACTAAAAGATGCATTTTCGTCCGAGGATGAAGCGATTGACACAGTGGATTTTACGCAGGTCGACAACCTTCCCAACAATTTCACTTCATACAGCCGATTGCAAGCTAAAACCCTGATAAACCTTCTACCCAACGATGGAGTATACAAATTAAAATAGCCTCGACGGGATCATAAAAAACTTACTGAAAGGTAGGAGTTATAAAACCACCAGTTTTGTCGGCGTTTCAGCAACATCCGCCATTTTTACTCGGAGAGGTGTAAAATAAAACTCGGGAGAGGGTTGCTGCCGGAACGAAATACTCGGAAAGGCGGCTGCCGATTCTCCACGGTGGTGTGGAATAAGATTTCTGGTCAGCCTGTGGTTTGTGGTAAGCCCACTTCCGCATTCCTTTGGGTCGCGCGAAGGTTGCCCCGGACTTCATATATCAGTATATTCATGGTATACTGACAGTATCGCATTGGAATACTCTTGGTATCCTATAACTCAGCATAAAAAAGGATCCGGAATATAGAGGACCTTGTGTTATCCTGGGTCAGTATATTTTCAGTATATCCATGCATAACCAAGTATTCCCCCAGCAAGCACTCAGGATATCCCAGTATTTCTGCCTCCACCGAGAATATCCGAGGATACCACCCAATATATATCAAAGGATAGGCCTACTGCTGTATACGCGCAGTATTCCTCGTGATACGTCCAGTACCGGTACTCTATGGGGATACTCCAAGTATAACATGGGGATATCACCCGTGATCCACTCAGTATTTTCGATGATTTGATCAGGATTTCCCATGGTTATGCTGTGTTATTCTGTCTTGGGATATTCCAGATATTATCGGAAAATACTGCCTCAGAAATCCATTGCCTCGTTGCTCACTAGGCCTCCCCACGTACATTCATGGCAGAGCTTGTGTAGGCCTACATTAATGACAACTAAAATAAATATAAGATTCTTGTATCACCCTGCTTTTATTCTGTAACGAAAAATGACAGCAACAAGATGACATTGTAAATGTCTGATGGTTCCCGCTTGTTTAAGAGGACCTTACAGGCATGACAGGCAGCCTGCTTGTCGCCATTTTGATGTGCTCAAATCAAATCATCAGGTTTGACCTTGACCTGTGATCATCAAGGTCATTGCATAATCGAAATGGGCATCCTCAATAACCTAGGTATGGGCGATATCATGCCTCTACCTTTACCAAAGGCCGAGAAATTTCGAATTATCAAGTTTGACCTTGACCTCTGATCATCATTGTCATTACAAAATTGAAATGGGCATCCTCAATAACCTAAGTATGGGGATATCATGTCTCTGTCTCTGCCACAGGCAGATAAATTACAAATTTTCATGTTTGACCTTGACCTTGACCTCTGACAATCAAGGTCCTTGCGTAATCGAAATGTGCATCCTCAATAACCTGAAGTGTGGGTGATATCATATCTCTATCACTACCACAGCCAGATATATTTGAAATTTTCAAGTTCGACCTTGACCTCTGACCTTGACCTTGACCTCTGATCATCAAGGTTATTGCATAATCGAAATGGGCATCCTCAATAACCTAAGTATGGGTGATATTATGCCTCTACCTTTACCACAGGCAGAGATATTTCAAATTTTCAAGTTTGATATATCAAAACCTCATTATATTTTGAACACCCGGACACTCGAGGCAGAGAATTTCAACATAGTTCATGCCTACTTATCCAAGGACTGGACTAAGACTTGTTTCATGTTGCTCAGTTGGCAGTATGGCAAGTTATCTGAAAATATCCGTTTGATGTTGCTCGGTTGTTAGTACGGCAGGTTCGGGAAGTATTGAATTAGTGATGTCAAGATCATGACCAGCATCTCGCATCAGAAAAGTACATGTAGGCCATTCAATTCTAGTTAGGCGGATAAGTCGAATGATCGTTCACTTTTTCAGGAAAGCACCAAATTTGGTACAGATATAGTATATAACCATACAATCGATTTTGAGGATATTCAAGATAATGAAGGACGTACTCCACTCTGGACCTCATGTGGTCAAGGTCATCTTGACATTGTTAAGTATTTGGTTGATGCTGGTGCTGACAAGGATATTCCAGACAATGATGGACGTAATCCACTTAGGACCTCATCCTATAATGGTCATCTTGACATTGTTAAGTGTTTGGTTGAAGCCGGTGCCGACAAGGATATTCAAGATAATGAAGGAAATAATGCGCTCGTGACCTCATCTATGCTAGGTCATATCGACATTGTTAAGCATTTGGTTGAAGCTGGTGCTCGTTTGCCAGAACTTGCAGTATCTATTGCTTTTGCACATGGACACACCGAAATAATCGAGGTGCTCATTGATGCGGGAACTGTCGCTGCCACCACGGCATGTGAGTCAGCATTTTCAGAAGCTGCGAAAAGTGGGTACACTGATATTTGTAGTATTCTCCTGAAAAATGATGCAGTCAGGAAAGTGGACCAATTTGATGAAATTATTCAAGAAGTGGTTTGCAAAGGTCACAGTGATGTTTTACAGATCATGGGAAACACACTGTTGTCGAAATCTCTTGCTGTGTTCTCTGCTACATCAAAAATTTCCGTAAGAATCGATACCCAGCATTCATTTGTTACTTGTGCTGCACATGGTGGCTGAGAAGCTCAATTGGAAAGTTGAATATTTGGGCAGCATTTTACCATTCAGTGATGTAATTAACTACCAGAATCTGATGGAAATTCAAAACTATAACGGATCACTTCTCAGAGATGTTTCATCTTTGCCTGATAATGCTGATTATTCTCGTGGAAACATTTCCAGCTTGATAAAAACACCTGGTATTGGGAATGTACATTGTATACCAAACAACATTGCAAAGCATGTCACGAAATTCATTGGTGATTTAGTACAGACTTTCGTCGAACAATACAACAAGAAAAAAAACACTGATGTTACTTTACACAAGTGTGGAAGTTCAGCGGAGGGAACGAAGGTCGTCCTCCCTGATGAATATGACTTCATGTTCGCATTCCCTCAGGACGCGGAAGACAGGGCTGACATCGATTACTATGGTGACGGTTATAAGAAATATTCTGGTAAAACATCAATAACACCGAGAAACGAAGGAAGCATGGCATTCCACACGGGTTTTCTCGGTGTTTTTTTACATAGCTATGGTATTTATAAGAACAAAAATGTCATATCAGATCCTGCCATTCCAAAAGGAGGTGGCCAGGCAAACACTATT
>NMRB01003266.1:22531-70086 GCA_002633025.1 Notospermus geniculatus | reverse complement strand
TAATCAAGCTACGTTTGACGGGCGTTCCCTGCAAAATGTACGGGTGGCGGCTGTGCATATTTCCGTTACACCCTGTAGGAGGGTGACGCCTGATTGGATTTTGATGAATTTCTCAGGAAAGTGGCGCCTTGATAAGTGTAAGATGCCCGTAAAATTTGAAGGGAAAATTTCGACGTCTTCTATGATTTTTTGCTGGGGTCTTCCTTTTTTACCTGGTGGGGTCTTCCTTTTTTAGGTCTTAGATCTTTGTTTTTTACTTTTTCAGGATGGGGGTCTTAGGTCTTTGGGGTCTTAGGGTCTTCGTTTTTTATACACCCTGGCAAAGACTGCAACCAGTCTACCATGAATACTTCGTCTGCTCTCAACGTTGGTTGGTACCAAATCCTCCGCTAGGTGGGTTTAGGTCCAATGCTGTTGTAACGTTTTTGAATGTTCCTCATCTGTAAGTGTTCCCCATCTATTGTCTAACGAAATAAGCTGCACACTGACAACTGGGGCATTGGCAGAACATGTCGAGCTGACTGCCGGCGTTTCCCANTGGGTTTTTTGAAACAACTTAAAGCCCCACTGTATTGAATGTGAAAAACGCAAATCATCGCCGCGATTCTCGCACGACGTCAGCGTAGTGTAAAATGTACTACGCTCTGTCAGAATACATTAGAGCTCTCCCTGCAGTTTTTTCCAATGCGTGCTGAAAACTAGGCCTTGATTCTGTGAAGTGCGTATCAGGCAAGCGTTTTGGGGACCTTCATGAGGCTATGGGACCTCTATGACTATGTGCACTCTCCTAACTTTTTGAAAATATCGTAAAATTCAATAGGCCCTACTGTGGGGCTTTAAAGGGACCCTAGAGGCAGCTTGCTATTGGGCTACTGACAGTACTGCCACTATACAACAGGTGGCGCTAGCAGATCAAATGTTGACATTAATGAAATTTTACTTCAAAATTGAGGCCCAAGTTCATGAGTTGTTGGATCCTCATGCCACCAGATCCGGTAATCATATCAATTATCAATTATATGTACTAAAGAGCTATACCTCTTGAGGCCCTTTATTATGAATTTCTATTAAGTCCTAGTACAAACAGATGAGCGTAGGCCCTAATAGTTGGTGATCTTATGGCCAGTTTTGTGACAACCAGCCAAAGGTGTTCACGACCTTGGGACACTTGTCACATCCAACGGGCAGTCTACCCGAGATCCAACTTAATTCATAAGCCTCTTGTGTTCCAATGCTTTTTCTTCTTTTCATGTAGGTAGCCTACCTACTGTGGAAGATGAATCCAGCTATCAACTCATGTAGCTCCTCTTGAAGCTCTGGGACAGCCTATAACTTTGACCAGGCCAAAATTCAGAAAGATCCAGTCAATCTACGGATCCACAGGTACAGAAGCTTTCTGCGTGAAGACATTTCCTCTCCAAGGGAGTTTTCTCATGCCTCAGTGGACAATTTACCCTTGTTGACTTAATGACTGCCAAGTTGCCTGTGCAGAGCCAACTTGCGCAAGAAAACTCCCAAGTGGAGTGGTACCCCTTTAGGTATCTGGGTCCATATTCATAAACATACTTAAGTCAAAGTGCGATACTTATCTTTTGTGTTGAATACCGAATAAGTGTCACACTTTGACTTAAGTAGTTTTATGAATATCGTCCCAGGGACCTTATTCACAAAGCCCCTGTAACATTACGGGAGTGCAAATCCTTTGTCAGGCTGATAGTGAACAATAGGTTGCCTGCAAATGGACAATAGTTTACGCACTCCGAAAAGTTACGAGAGCTTCGTGAAACGGTCCATTGTTCCATATTCATAAACATACTTAAGTCAAAGTGTGATACTTATCCTTTGTGTTGAACAAAGGAGATTTCGCACTTAGGCTTAAGTAGTTTTATGAATACGGTAATATGGATGCAGAATGGTAGACAATATAGACACATACATGTATATCCATGTATTTATACATTTTTATTGAGTGTACATTCTAAATATACAAGATACAAGCACGGTTAACATCGGATATAAAGTTGGCCTGACCTAATCCGATAAATTAACTAATAATGGGACACGGTACAAATTACAACCAGGGGGCGTGTTTAAGCTACCGGTATGTATCAAAACTCACATCCCGGGACTCGTACTATGAATCAACGGCATTTGAGTTACAAATTCATATACATGTATTGGTACATCAAACTGGGGTGCCTTGCCATTTCTCTGCTATCTGGAGACCAATTTGATTCCAGGATATTGAGCCAGAATTTAGTTGTACATGTATCTACAGTACCCTGTACAGCTCTGAAGGTCTAGTAAGCACGGACAATTCAGCACAGAGCAAAGACAAGAAAATCATCATGTTTGACGCTATCAGTAATCGTTAGTGATGCATCCAAGTCAGAACAGTCACACAACCCTGACTGTCATAAGGTAAATGTTACAATATTATTGACATTGAACATTGTGTTGCCAGGTCCCCTGACGTAATTATCGACACACAACGTAAACTCGTGGTAATCAAGCACATGCACCCCTTCTTGCCCCCTGGATTTTCAGTGACCAAATAAGACTGTGTGTATACTAACTAGGCCTAGGTACCCCAGAATGGGCACACTTCGCCCCACGCAATTTACAACATCAAGTTCCAACAATTCAAATAATAAGCATGTTAAAAGTAGCATGGGTTCTAAAAACAATATGAAAATTTTACTTGGTCACCTCCCAAATGCTTCGCTAGGATGACAATTGATGATGTATGATTTCAAATAAAGATCTGATGTGATGAGCTTACTCATAGGATTGGAGAACCAGTCTTGCGTTGTGATTCCAGATGGCAGCACTACTCATGGACTTCACAATTCCACTACTAGGACCTTATTCACAAAGACCCCTCAACTTAAGGGTACGCAAATCCTTTGTCAGGCTGATAGTACACAACACGTTGCGCGCAAATGGACAATATTTACGCACTCCGCATTGTTGCGGAGTCTTCGTGAATAAGGTTCCTGGTCTCCAAGACACAACTGAATGACCGTCTTATTCAGTCGATTTAATAACAGTGAAGCACACTAGTGCCATGCATTTGTTAAAATCAAATCTACACTCCTTGTTGATTAGCACAGGTAGGTGCCAAGTCCAAGATACAACTTCTACAAATCAGTACAACATAGAAGGTACAATGCAGGAAAAGCAAGGGAAAACCTATGGATTGACTATTGTGTCATCATTCATGAAATAACAAAGTTTGGAGACACTGACCTGTAGCACTGAACAATGAAATTAACATTAGATATCCGAGACAGTATAATGATACAGAATCTATGTAGGTAGGAGGAATTTGGGCCATCTCAGGGGTAGCACTACTCAGTGTAGGAAAGGGTGTTTATCTCCTGACTTGGCTCAATGCCGACCTTTCATTGCTGAAGAGAAACGACGACTTCTGTTAATGCTAGGAA
Source organism: Notospermus geniculatus (assembly GCA_002633025.1). Lineage (NCBI taxonomy): Eukaryota > Metazoa > Nemertea > Pilidiophora > Heteronemertea > Lineidae > Notospermus > Notospermus geniculatus. The sequence goes on along the minus strand of NMRB01003266.1, from coordinate 66,640 downwards.
AACAACTTCCTCCGAGCCTTGAATATCTCCCAATTCCCTGCATTTTAAGAAATTTCTTACTGGCTATCCCTTTAACACTTCCACCGCCAAAAACGGAAATTTCCGTTTTTTCCCGTTTTTTTGTGGTTTTTGCACAGTAATATAGATGGCAGTACCATGAACAACTGGAGAAAATTATATTAGCACTACCCCTGAGCACTACCCCTGAGATTGACACCAAATAATCAGAGAGTAAAAACTGCCCTATCTACGGACTGCAGCAGTGCAAGAAATGTGGATCACAAGGTTGAATCACAGCATCGTATGCAAATCACAAACTGGAGTCAAAACCCTGAAGGTCAACTTTGCACAATATCATTTACCATGTCCAATGTTATGCACTGCATGCAAGTATCATACATCTGTTTTTAGGTCAAAATCCTTAATGAAATGGTCCATGGACCATGTGCTCACTGGGTTGGACATAATAGTCTAATGACAGAGGGAGGTACATGTACATATCAGTTATGAGCAATCTGGGTCAAGTCATTGCCAGGTAGGACTTTGATGATTTTTGGGTAATGCCACCTGGCGGCCATATTGGATGNGTGAAATAATGGCAAACTGTGGCAGGTTCGTCACTTTTGTCGAACTTTGACCTCTGTGACCTTGAAAAGTAGGTCAAATCAAAAACCCGTTATATATGTTATGTATCCTTATTTGCTACACCTATGATAAAAATTTGGAGATGATCTAGTCATTAGTTCAGGAGTTATTGCACTTTTTGTGTTTTCGGTTTCCGCCACCTGGTGGCCAAACTTAGAGTCGAATGGGACCGAAACTTGGTGTCGTGGGTCATCTGACCTAGGGGTATATATATACCAAGTTTCAGATCAATAGCTCCAGCGGTTACGAAACGTGCCCTGCTAACGGACCACGACGGACGACGACGGACGCTGCACCATTGTAATAGCTCACCCCAGTGAGCTAAAAAGTATGTCTTCAGCCGTGTTTACACTGCCAAACGTTTCGGTCCAGTTGAGGTGAACCGTACTCGGACCGGACCAGGTCCACTTCATTTGTGCTGTTTAGAGACTGCAGCGATGAGTCACCGCGCAATGTCCCTGAAGCATCACTCTCCATTCCCTGCAGGTAAGAAACTCGCGTGGAATCAAGCCGAATTTTCCTGCCACGCATGCTCAATACCATCCCAGGTAAGTGGACTCGGTTCAGTTTGCCGTGTGTCAGGTTTACACTGCACATTTGGTCGGGGTACCGTACTCGGTCCGGACTGAGACCACCACCTTCTGCGGATCTCGGTACGGTTCACTTGTGGTCCGGACCGGGTACGCTTGGCAGGTTTACACTACCACTTTTTTTGCCGTACTGTACTCGGTCCAGTCCGAGTTCACTTAGTTTTTAGCATTGTAAACGCGGCTTTAAATTCTAGAGAGAAGCTCCCACATGTACTCCTAAATCTGTGCAAATGACACATATACTTAGTATTATATGTACTTTACCACTGCAGGAGACATGAATTTCCCCATAAAATGAACAATCCACCTTGACATTATTAAAGTACATGAACCATCAAACCAACTATGTTCTTGCGATGGTAAAAAATTCATGAGAAACATCAAAGAAACAAACCCCAAATCACGCTATGAAGACATCAAAAGAATTGCTATAGCCATCTCTTTGCTTATCAAGGCCATCAGTTCATTAACAGTGTCAGGCATTCTGAGATGTAGTCAACATTTTCACCATAAACACAATCTAACTGCAGAAATTCCTAAAATTATCATTTACAAAAAACATGAACATCTTAAATGTCCTCTACACAAAATGCAGTATGTATAAGTTAACTTAGTTCTGCCTGCGATTGCCATAAAATCATTTGAAATGTTTGAAGACAGATGCAATCAAAGGCATCGCCAACTCCCTGTTCCCTGCCATGATGCCTAACACTATAGGCATTACTTCCAAAAATTCACCCCAAACCGCAGTATGTTCATCTCCTCTGCAAATCTGATTATCCACAATATGCAGAGTTTGATTTACAACTTAACTTTTTGCTCAAGCATCTAACAATTCATACGGCAGCTGAGCATAATGAGAGTGTCGAGTGCATGCTGTGATAGTAAAAAGGCCTATGGTTTTTATGGTAATCGGTAAATTGGTGGACGAATTATTCTTGTACCCGGTAGTAACATAGGTCCACCGATGAACATAGGTTGCCCAGGTAGACCTACTGGCGTGCCCGGCGCGGCGGCTAGAAGTGGCGATTGACCACTAATGCCACTAGGCAAACCTGCTGCACCAGGAATTCCAGCCATACCCGCAGAGTGCATCGCCGCCAATGGCAGTCCTGGAATTTGACCACTTAATGCTGACATCGACACTGGTACACCACCCATGCTTGCTTGAATTGCTGATAGACCAGATGGGAGTCCACTTGCAGACAATCCAGCAGCGGAGACAGGTCCAGATGGTAGAGCAGTAAGTTGGCCTAAAGAATTCAAAGTCATTGGTGTGCCCATGGGAAACCCACCTGGTGCAAGATGTGCTGGTAGACCTGGGATTCCTCCTATTGCCATTGATCCTGGCAGTCCAGATGTAATAAACGGGCGGCCTGCTTGGACAGGGATACCTCCAGCACCGGGAAGAGAAATCATACCAGACTGGGACACCATGATGGGTAGCTGCATTGGGACTCCAGGAACACCTGGCGGTAATGCTGTTGGGAGCTGGACACCATGAGTCAACATCGGTGACGGCAGAGCCATGGCACCTGGCATTGGCGTAGCTAACGGTGATGATACAGAAAGCATCTGCTGTTGAGCTTGAGCTGCATCGTCTGGTGACCCTGCAGATGACCCTGTTTCCCGCTGCTGCAACATGGCTGCATGTCAGGAATTCCAGCCATACCCGCAGAGTGCATCGCCGCCAATGGCAGTCCTGGAATTTGACCACTTAATGCTGACATCGACACTGGTACACCAGCCATGCTTGCTTGAAATGCTGATAGACCAGATGGGAGTCCACTTGCAGACAGTCCAGCAGCAGAGACAGGTCCAGATGGTAGAGCAGTAAGTTGGCCTAAAGAATTCAAAGTCATTGGTGTGCCCATGGGAAGACCACCTGGTGCAAGATGTGCTGGTAGACCTGGGATTCCTCCTATTGCCATTGATCCTGGCAGTCCAGATGTAATAAACGGGCGGCCTGCTTGGACAGGGATACCTCCAGCACCGGGAATAGAAATCATACCAGACTGGGACACCATGATGGGTAGCTGCATTGGGACTCCAGGAACACCTGGCGGTAATGCTGTTGGGAGTTGGACACCATGAGTCAACATCGGTGACGGCAGAGCCATGGCACCTGGCATTGGCGTAGCTAACGGTGATGATACAGAAAGCATCTGCTGTTGAGCTTGAGCTGCATCGTCAGGTGACCCTGCAGATGACCCTGTTTCCCTCTGCTGCAACATGGCTGCATGTTGTTGCGCTTGCTGCTGAAGTGCTTTATACTGCTCCTCCTGTTCTGCGCTCATGACTGGTGGCGCCATTGGCATAATCGGTGCTGCCTGTTCTGGTGTCACGCTCTTAGCAGGTGGCTTTGGTGATGGCGATTTCGGAGGTAATGGGGGTGTTTTCTTATCCTCCTTCTTAGCTTCTTTGGGCAATGGTGGAAGTGGTGGCGGTGCCATATCCTTCCCTTGTTCTTTCCCTCCCTTCTTCTCTTTACCCGAGCCGATATCCAACCCAAGACTCTGTGCCATAGCAGGCGACACCTGAGGACCAATGTACGGCGCTTTTGTCTGCGAATTCTGTGCCGGCGTTTTGGCGCGAATCTGAGAAGCAGTAGAGGCAGTTGTGGTGGTGTTAGGTGCAGTTGCAGCCTTAGGAGGTTGTGTTGGCGGCTTGGCAGTCATAGTAGCGGATGCAGATGAGCGCATATTCTGTGATGGTGAAGAATGTCGATTAGCTTGTGCAGGACTATTGCTTCTATGCGGTGGAGACTGAACATGGTGAGGTCCCCCAGGGCCGGGCATTCTGTGATTGGGTGGTGGGCCTCTGGGTGGCATTCCACGTGGTGGCATACCAGGTCCTGGGAAAGGCGGAGGCCCTCTCATACCAGGTGGTGGTCCCCGTGGTCCATGAGGGCCCACTAGATGAGGTGGACCACGAGGCCCATGAGGTGGCCCGTGTGGTGGTCCATGTAGCGGTCCTCCAGGCATAGGTGGTCCACGAGGGCCAGGTCCATGCATTCCCGGCCCAGGAGGTCTGTTCATTCCAGGTGGTCCCGGGCGTGGTGGAGGTCCTCTCATTAGTGGTGGCCCTCTCATACCATGAGGTGGCCCTCTTCCAGTTGGAGGTAGCGGGATGGAATCCATTTCTGATCTTGGACCCCGACATAGTGGAATCTTATTTTCAAACTCTGAACCAGGTTTTGCATTGTTGGGTCGAGCCATCTTGTTGGGAGGAGGATGCATATCACCGTGATTTCCATCACCAGATCTTGGGCTGTTTGGATTGCTAGAATTATTCCCCTGCGCACCTGGAGGTAGAGGTATATGACCCGGAGAACGACCATCTTGCCTACGGTATGGACTTCTATCATTTGGACCTATATTATTAGGGCTGCGCTCAGTTGACCGACTCCTCTCATCCTGCGGATAAGGCCTCTTGTTCATTATCGGTAATTTTCCAATGACAGGCATGACTGGAACTTTATCCATCATGGCAGGCTTGGGACCAAGCAATGCAGAATTCTTCATCATCAACCCGGCTGATTTCAAACCTGCAGGGACAGTATCATTAAAATCAAAGTCACCCTCCTTGGCAAGAGTCTCCTTCTTCTCTTTAATCTTTTTGAGCAACTCTTGTGCACGATCACTGACATGATCCTTATTAACATTCAACGGCAATACCAGATCTTTGGGGTCGAACGTCTTGGCTTCCTTTTCTGATTTATCTCGATGTATTCGGGGCTCCTTCTTGGGTAGAACGGAGCTAAACTCCTTATCAGGACTTGACTTTAGTTCATAGCGACGCCGGTCTCGACTTCGTGACCTCGACCGTGAATACGACCTTGATCGTGAGCGTGAACGATCACTATAGCTTGAGTAACTGCGTGAGCGACTGTATGATCTTCTCCTGCGGTATCTTTCACGTGAATAGGACCGTGAACGACTTCTTGATGATGAACTGTCACGATATCGCCCTCGTGATCGCCTCCTCGACCTTCCATGGTCATAATCGCTATCGGTGTAACTGCTGTACGAACTGTGGCGATGGCGTCGGTAGCTTCTGGACCGAGATCTGCTGTTAGAGCGATAGTAGGAGCGAGACCTGCTGCGTGATCGACGATAATCGCTATCTGAGGAATACGAGTTGGACCTACGCCGGCGACGAGAACGATGCCTGGGACTATGATCCGAATCTGTAGAGTACGATCGTCGACGATATCTAGAACGACTGCGGTCTTCATCAGAACTGTATGAAGAATAACTAGAATCATCGCGCCGCCGTCTCCGTTCCGAGCGAGAATGACTACGGTTGCGACTTGATTTTATCCCTGTACTCCCTGGGCTCTTGTTAGTGATGACCTCTTTTCGTTGTGTCTCTCGTTGTCGTGCCTCTCTCGTCTTGACGTGTGTCTGATCTTTGGTTTTCTTCGTGTCTGGCTTCACTTGAACAATATTCTCAAACTCGCTCTCACTACTGGTATCCCATTTACTTGATGAGGTATCCTTGATTTCAGTACCGGTCAGTTTCTTCCCAGGAGGATGGGGATGAAGCTTCCCATCCTTCTTCTCAAGCTTCACTGCATGAATCTTTTTATTCTCAAGGCCTGGATTGTCATGCTTACTCCCCTGACCAGCAGATAGTGCAGGGTTATGTGCAGGCTTCTTTGCAGATCCTGGGGTCTCTTGCTTAACTTTCTTCAACACGACCTTGTGACTCTCAGAAGCATCAGAATCTGATTCGCTGTGCTTGCGCTTCGAGTCCTTCTTCGGCGTCTCGGTTGTCTTCTTTGCTTCGACGTTTGCTTCCTGCTTGACCTTGACCTCTTTCTGTTCAGCAACACTTCCAGTCTCTCTATCAGAATGATGATGTTTCTTCTTCTTATGCTTGTGGCGACGTTTCTTCTTTTCATCTTCACTTTCATCACCACTGGAGTCAGAATGCTTCGACTTTTTTGGCTTCTTACTTTTCTTTTTCGTGACTTTCTCCTCTGGGTTCCCTTCACCCTTCAACGCACCATCAGTCTCATCTTCATTCCCTGAATCCACATCAGACTCTTTCTTACGCTTCTTATGAGATTTTTTCGACTTCTTTCTCTTCTTCTTCTTTTTAGTCTCATCTTTCTTTTCCTCAGCAACTGCAGCGGCAGCTACAGCAGCAGCAGCCGCAGTGGCTGCTTCACTCGTCTCAGCGACAGCACCAGCAGCCTCCTCATCGCCAGACTCCTTCCCTTCTTTATTTGATCGATGTCTCTTCCGTGATTTCTTCTTCTTGCGTTTATGTCTCTTCTTCTTCTCACCCTCTTCACTTTCATGTTTATCTTTATCAGTTTTATGATGTTTACGATGCTTCTTCTTTTTCTTATGCTTCGGTTTCTCAGTTGCTTCGCCCACTTGTTCTGCGTCCGGTTTCTCAGATTCCTTCTTCTCATCCTCAGCCTTGGAGTCATCACTCTCCTTATCAGTTTTCTTCTGCGTCAACTGACGAGGAACGAACAACTTGGCTGCGCTCTTACTAGATCCTGCCTCCATCTCACTGGGATATAACTCGTCCTTTTCACCCTTCGATTCTTTCTTATCCATCTTTGTACTCAACTGACCAAAATCAAAGTACAGCGGGTTACAGCTGTACGTGATGCTGGGCTCTGTCTTCGTGTTCTGCACCATCTCAGTTGGCCATTCCAGCTCCGTTACTTCATCTTTACTCAAAACTTTAATGAACGCTCCGTCGATTATGTTTCTCTTAGGCTTCGGTTCTGCCTTCTTTTCTTCAGCAGGAGCAGCAGGCTTGGCATCACCACTCCCATCTTTGCTTCCAGCTGCAGATGGATTTTTCTCTGGTGTATCTTTACTGGTGCCGGCAGCACCAGATCCCGAGGCACTTGCGCTGGCAGTTTGTGTTGGTGTCACGGCACCCTTCGTTTCACCCTTAGCAGCTGCTGTTTTCTTGCTCCCATCTGTGTGAACAGTATACACAGTGACCTCATTATGCGGCAGGATGGATGGGCACCAGGAGGTCATTACTTCGTCTAGGACAGCTGGAGTAGTCCTTTTGTGCGTTGATTCATAAAGGCAGCAAATCGTGGAGATAACATTTGTCATCTGATGATCACTGGAGCTGAAAGCAAAGAGAAAATGGGGTAAGTGCACAAAAAGCAATTGTTGATGAAATTTATGAGATGGACGTGTTTACGTTGTTAAGTAAAGTGTTACTGAACACTTTTCAGAACGGGTGTGCCAACAACTTACCTTAAACTTACTAATGAGCATTTCATGCCCTGTTGTCCCAACACTCAGACTGGACAAAATTGTAACACAATAGGAGCTGTCATTCATGCTTAATTGAGCACCAGTCAAGATAAGTTTCTTTTGTATTGGTCCGTTTGAACTTTGCTGCCGTTAGACCTCTGCTGCTGTCTTTTGGCGATAAGCGTGGCTGACTGCTCCCCCTATTGACTCAATTCCCTAGTCCACAAAGTGTTGCTGAGAGCACCTCAACAGCATCATTACTGGGACTGGCCAATTCTCAACGGAACAGACCATACCCCTACCAATGGCACAAACACACATTGATATTCACCTTTTCTCAGCCTCTGCTGATAGAGGTTTTGTCTTGTTCGTCGTTTCCCGGGTTGAAACGGTGTTCTCATTCTTCTCCAATTCCATTTCCTCTTCAGATGTGGGCTTCGCAGCATCCATCTCTGGCGTTCCATCAGTCTCCTCACAGCGATGACGTCCATCCATCTCAAGGCCATTCGTATCCACACCATTCCCATCACCAGCAACTTCACCGTCGGCCGCTTTCTCACCAGCAACACCAGGTACGTTCACGTCACATCCATCCTGGCAGCCCACAACCTGTGGAAGAATGAAAAGGCACAGTTATAACTTGGTTTATGACAAAAGAACGGCAGTACCAGAACATACTGGCACTCGCCTTGAATTATTTCTTAAGTTATACTTAACAAGGAACCCATTGTTCTAACAAAAGATAAACAAAGAGAAAAATAGGACAGTCGAGTCCCAAAGAAAAGAAGGGGAAATTTTGGGAAACTGCAGACCAAAGGAAGGTCCAGCATTTCTGCTGGAATTTTATTCTTAAATTTTTGGTGTATCTTTGAAGTATCATCAGTATGTTTTAAACTTTCTTTGTGTGATTGTTTTCGGCCCAATTATATTTTGCTACACTGTGACTCTGAATAGAAAAGACGAGTTGTTTTGGACGCAATACACAGCAAATAACACACACAGAATGGGAAACAAAAGCATACATATCATATGATATTCAGCATCGGTAATCTGTAAAGAAAAAGAGTGCTGTAAAGATGAGTTTCAGTCGTTTGGTGGGTGCTCTTTCTTAATTCCAATGCCCAATCCTCAATCATCTGATTATGCACAATGCTCTTTCATTCCAAATATCTTTGATCATGTTGATACCTGCATTTTGTCCGCCCCAACAGTGTGTCACTTTTGACAGCGTAATATGATGACCCATACATGTATAACGCAGGAAAATTGATGTTTCATTGGAACTTCTAGAACCCCCTCCTCCAACAGCATCATTCCAAGCAAAACCTAGCAAATTCCCTTTAAAAATCTAGCATAATCAGACAATTGCATGGATTTTTTGTGACTTTTTAGGATAACAGATATAACTTTCAACCTAGTCACACGCACATTAAGTCAACAGTCATTAACGGTACAAAAAGATAGTAGACACATCGGCAGACACCAAGATCAACACATCGAGAGGACATGCTCAATCAATATGCATATAGATCGGAATATTTTGTAACCGACAAAACCATCCTCGAGTTCTTTCAGTTTTGTTTGTCATAGTTTGCTATTCTGCATCACGTTATGTAAGAACTTTGTAAATTCATGTCGTATCAGATTTTTGGAGAAATAGCATCAAAGATTTCACTGTCAGACAAAAGCAATATTACGTATGTCATCAAAACCCTAAGCTAGGTTTACCTAAAGCCTCTATACTAAAAGGCATCTTATTTACAAAATAAAACAAAACTAAGTTCAAAATGATGAGAAGGAGATGGTACAAGAGAATATTTGAGAGAGGCTGCCGATGTGTCAACCAGCGAAGCCGCAACCAAGCAATGTCTGTGTCGGACAAGCAACACCCATACTGCTCTGTAGGCCTATATTACAGAGTACAAAGATACTTAGGCATGCCCGGAGGAATACATTTTATGTGGATGTGGTAAGAGATCAGAGAAGTTGATATCAAACTTTCGGTAACCCCACTTTTTGTCCATTACGGCTAATTCTACAAGTTTACAGCTTAACCCATACACACAAGTTTGTCATACTTTGTTTTGTCCTCAACTTCCCCAAAAATACAACCAACCTGGATACTTAATCCAATTTTAGGTTCAACTTCTGTCCAACTTCAACAACAAACTTCAATTTTCAGATCCCATACTATTGCTTACATTCATTGTTACATTGGCATTACCATACACCATTATAAAGCAGTGCTGTTAGATACTTGCCAAATTCACCAAACACACTTGTCACAACAACGAGAGCTTTTTTTAGCAGAATTTCATCATATATCCATGTAAAATGCCTTCCTCATAGCCTTATCTAGCAACTGGTTAGAAAGTACTGGAAATTGGGGAAAGTTGTTATGCAACGTAGTCACTGTAATATCAGATGAAGTAGGCAATATTTGGTTAAAGATTTTACCGTTAAGTCTTCCAAGTACTGTTGTCTAAGACTTTTGACATATCTTTGGTTAAGTTCCCGATGAGAACTTGTTTCATTTTAGACACTGTCCAATGGGAGACTGCCGTCAGAGGCCACCACCATTGAGCAGTCCTAGAATGTCACGAAATTTGACGTCACCACCAGTAGCGGTCCTAGAACGTCACACAATTTGACGTCACAGAGAAGTGCACGCCACAACATCATGCATAATGTGGAGGCCATGGCTTACATCTGTGACATAAAAATTTTGTGACGTTATAGAACCGCTAACAGGCGGCCTCTAACAGTAGTGAAATCTCCAATTAAACCGAGACAACAGAAAATAGATTAAACGGTAATGCCTATCTCACCACAACAATCGAGGAATAGGCTGCCTGTTACTGTGGAAGGCAGTTTACCTCACTTGATATGAATTAGACAAATTGCTGTTCTGTTTCTTTCCAGTTTCTGTCAGATTAAAGTAAGGATCAAGGTATCACCAGAGGCCAGTTTCAGCATGCAAACAAGGATTTTAGACTTGCCTACTCCACCCAACAAAATATGGATATGGAAAAAAATATGGATGCATAACTTGCATAACTTACAAATGGTCTTGTTTCTGTATTTTTAAATAGACGATATAGATGAACACAAGGAAAAAAGAGTTCACAAATGACATGTTCTTTACTGATGTGCAACGCAGAGGAGAAGATGCAGTGAAAAGGGTTAATATTCGAATAGACCATGAAAAACAAAGATGAATTCAACTTTCCAAAACCTCAGAGGAGAAAAGGATAAAATGTTACGAGGTTGGTCTATGTAGGGGTCAAGTGCCGCTGAAAACTAAGCAAGTTGCTCTTGGTGGAGAGAGGGCACTTAGGGTGAAAAAACAATATTCAATTACCTCTTCAATTCTTTAGAAATAGTAAGTTGAAGTGTGGGAAAACTGAAAAACTTCAGAATCAATACACATTTTTTCAACGTTTGCAAGAACTCTACTGTTGGACATTTTTTAGCCATTTTTGTTTTTTGCCCTCTGTCCCTCAAGAGCCTCTTTGAACACACTCTATTGCCATCAGTGACAAACTGCTGTACATATTGCACACTATGTATGATAGAATGCACAGATGAGTTTATCAACTCTGGGCGAAACTGCACTAGGCGGTGTTTTAAGTTTCGTTATGGCACACTACCAGTCTAACGTTTGTAAACTCTTTCTTAGCGATGAGGAGATCTGAAACCGAAAGATTCATACTCAGAAACGATGATGGGTAGATCACATGGTCAAATAAACCACACACCCGTTTCCCCAATAAAAACCCACTCTTTACCCACCCCTAACACAAGGCAGAGTTTATACTCAAACTTATAAAAACTGTATACAAAATCCTAGGAATATTAAAATGTCTGTGAAAATAAGCATTGCAAGCATTAGTTAGAATGCAATTACTTGGAACTGTCATTGGCATAATCATTTTCTTCATGACTTGTTTGTGGTTAGCTTCGCCAAGAAATTAGTCCAAAACTACATCCGATAAAGGTCCATAAGGATCTGTCCAGGCCAAAGAAATATAACAAGTGCAGCCATTCATTTTTATTACAAAGTAACGAATCAAAATACTTTCACATTTTATACTTCAAGGATGTTACTGTAGGACTGAATTTGACCAAAGGACAGACCCTTCTCCGGTTCCCACATCCACCCTATACCAGTAGTTATACCGAAATTTACTTTCCGATGCTCTCCTAAATCGTATCCTCCTTTGGCATGGTTCAGACTTGAGGGCATTTTCAAACGTATTGAAGAAGGGGCAATCAATGTATCATTAAATGTGGAAGTATTTTGGATTTACGACTGTCAATGAATTATGCCAAAGAAGGATAGCTCCTCAGAGAAGTCCACTTGTAGAGCAACACCAACTCGCACCCCTAAGTTGTAATGGTTCAAGCCAGACATTTAGGAAGGGTCTATACAGGGAAAGATAGGGGTGAAGGATAACAAGCAGTTTAAGTGATGATAAAGTGACGAAACCAGCCATTCTATGACAAGCACAATCATATACAGTGTCAAGGTCAGAACAAGTTGACCTTGACCTTACAATGTCAAGGACAGAGCCTGGTGACCTTGAACTTGACAGCCTACCAGAATCAGAACAGTTAGTCGCCTAAATAATGAGCAAGAAATCCAAGCATTAAAATGTGTCATGTCAACAGGACAAAAATGTTTAGGGGGAAATTAAGCAACTTCACAAAGTTGTGAATCTGGTGATGAATTATCCTGTAATTGCAGAGTGCTATGTTGGCATTATTTGCAGATGTCTAGGTGTTTTTAGTGAACCTTGCACAAAAGTTAATACTCTCAATAACTTTCATTCACATGATTATTACAAGATTTCTTCATTACTTAACAAATCACTTAATCAGTCTCTTCATAAAATGATGAAGTATATGAACATAATGATAATTTAATTAATGAAAATGTTAACCAATAACTATCAATGTGTTATTAAACTAATGGGCAAGGGAAAATCTTTTGCTTAATTGTGAGAAAATCCCTGTAACGAGCCGGACAAACTATTCGCTGAAAAAATAAACATGCACTTAGAAATAATATTAACTGGAACAAAAACCATGCAGCCCACAACACTGCAAGACATCTCTAATGTTGGTTTCACCCTACTTTGACCAGGATAACCTGTACTTTATGTATTGTCTACTTTATTCCTCTGCAGGTGCAAGTGGAAACCTGGCCGATCCCACCCAAATCTGATGCCTTTGATTTCAGTCAACCAAATCTCCTGGTCAGCAGGACATAAATATGAACTAAGAGATCAAGGCACTTTTGGTAAGTTGAGCACACTCTTTACTTCTCCTGAAGAATGATAAAGGAATTGGTCCATTCCCCAAGTATGACATACAGATTTTCCCGGCAACTCGGGCGAAACGAACGTTTTATCATCTATCGAATGAAGACCATGTAGCGTGTGAAAGACTAGATATACATACATGTAAAGTAGTTTTCAGCTGAACTAACCCATAACGGCTGTACCATTTCCAGAGTGCTTGTACAGGTAATTTAGTTCTAGCCGAAGCAAATGGCAAGAAATGATGATGTAATTGTAATGGCCATGGCGTTGTCTTCACTAAGGCCTAAAGCTGCCATTACCGGACATCCGGAATGCGGAAGCAGTATATGCTATGCGTTTTCACACACAACATACCGCTTCCGCATCCCGTATACCGCATTCCGGATGTCTGATAAACGCAGCTTTAGGCATCAATTGAACTGTCCAAGTCTCACTCATGAGGGCACAAAGACATCAGCAAGGAATGACTTCCAGGGGGTTTAAATACAACCATCAAAAGGGAGATACCTTCCCAGCCTCTGTTTGTTTATCATCAAAACCCCTCCCCACTGCAAGACCCTACAGTTACATGACATCCCACACCACAAGAAAACACCCACTCCAAGCATCCTCCCATAGCAGGGGTTTGGTCTCGTTCCTCTTCATTCACTTGCAGAGTGGATGAAGAGGAGGAGGTAGAAACCCCTGCTGTGGGAGAATGACTCAAAGCTGCTAATGGGACCTTTCAGCAATCTTCTTTGAGCATATCCTTGCCAAAACTGCAACAAACTACTTTACTGTACACGTAGCCTGTAGCATGCGTACAACTGATATGGGTCAAGTAACAGTGAAACGCAACTTCAACAGATTGTACATATATGCATTTAAGTACACAACACTGTGAAAACGGATTGGAAGAGCATATGAAAAAAAACATGAATGACTTTAGAAAACCCGTGTGCTAGAACTCATGTAAAAGTCGGGTTAGACCAGTACGGTGGGACCTACCGAGGGGCGGTAGAGTCTGCAAATTAAAATAGGGAGACCAGATATACAGTTAAAACGCCACCACGTGGAGACATATGGTACTAACAATGTTAGGTGCAACTAGACATATTAAAAAATACTATAGTCATAATGTAGGCAACATATAATATTTCGAAAGAGGTACCTACGGCACAAATGAACCTTGAAATACACAGGATGAGATTGAAAAACGCTGAACATTACACAAGATGAATGAAGGTCATTTTCATAAAACTGCGTCAAAGCCCACAGTTATTGGCTCAATATGGTTTTCAAACGAAACTCGTCAAACGTACGTGCTTGTAAATCCACAAACGTGGTGTTACCATAGTTACGAACGATATTCCAGGCCACAGATTACCACGCATCCTCAAATGAAGCCCACAACCAAAAAAGTTTAAGAAACTCGATGACACCACTGAAGGAGCCTAATTTATGTCAACCTTGACATCAGAAACTAATTACGGCATTAAAGTTAGCTTAAAATCTCAAAATATGTTTGATTCGGGCCATGTGTGTTATTCACGAACTTTAAACTAGAAGGTGATCATGCATGTTATCGCATTAATTTCACAAATTGGGAATATTTTTATAGTTTGTTGAACGAATATTGTGTTATCTTAAATATTAGAAAGCAGAAATGATGTACTAAGATGTATCTTCAACTATAAAGCCCGGCTACACGTGAACAGATGAAAAGCAATGCAAGAAATGTACTTTGAGAAGCAGACGGATAACTTTCTTCACAGTTTCTGAAAACAAAAGTAGAATTTATTTCAAAACTGGAACAGAAGCACCTCTACAGTTGCCGCTTATGTTACTTTGCATCAAGAGTGATTTTTTTCTGTGATAAAGTTTCATACAAGATTCTCGTAATTAGTGCCTCTGTTGACAGAATTCTTGAAGTCAAATTTCACATACTCCTACCTCCCAGCGCATCTCAACTGGTACAGGTTACAAGTTGCGGAGTACCAGTACTCCAAAATTAAGTTGCCCAAGACATTTGTTTAATGTTTGAACATGATTTAACAGTAATCATGCTTATTTTTGAAACAGCGTTTTTGCCAAGAGCACCATACAAAACCCTGTCCCAAGAACAATGCATGGTCAATGCATATAATCATGTAGTTCAAACAAATTATCAGCTATGGGAAACTTTATTGCCGTTAGAGGGCACCACCAGTTAGTGGTCCTAGAATGTGACAGAATTTGACACTACAGAAAAGAAGTGCTCGCCACGGCATCCATAATGCAGTGCTTCACATACCGGTAAGACGGGCCCAATCACGCTCGCGCCAGCAAAATTGCGCCAAGGAGCTCGATTGACCGCGCTCCTCGGCATCCTTGAAGTTCAGGCGCGAGTGTGCAACAGCTCTCCTTCACAAGTGTGAACAGCTCTCCTCGAGCTTTTGAGGAGCTCAACTGATTGAGCTCCTGCAGATTTCAAACGTGAAGCACTGGTGGATAATGACACTGAGGCAGTGGCCTACATCTGTGACGTCAAGTTTGTAATGTTCTAGGCCCGCTAACCGGTGGTGGCCTCTGACGCAGTAAAGTCTCCCATTAAGACTGTCAGTGTACAGTTGATTGTCGGCACTGAGTTGAACGGGACAACTCAAGTGTTCCACACCGTTAGACACTGTGAAATCCACAGGCAAGAACTCTTCAAGATCTGCAGATCGAACCCTTGTCACATGTAGATTAACAAAATCAAGAAATGAAATACTTTAAACTAACAAGGCACTGCTTCAACCCCAATGGATCAAACCCAACAAAATAGGACATTCTCAACTCCTTAACATTCATCAGGAAAAATGGAATTGAAGAAAAAAACGAAATGATGGACGATCATGCAAATCAACAAGATAATGAGTAGAATCTCCACCAGAGGGGGTAGATGTTTGAGCACGGACCTCAGGGGAGTTGCTCTTCTTTGATAGTGGCTAGAACACCAGCAGACGCTTGGACGCGGGTCTGATGACCTGTCCATCAGTTGTAGAAGAGAGGACACTCCCAACCATAAGGTCCTACAATCTGCTCCATGCACCAAACAATACAAATAAGTCCTCTGGTGTGAGATTTTCAAGGCGTGGAGTTTGAAAAAACAGCGTCACCAATATTATACAAAAGAATATGTGGCCATCCACTACACCACGTTACACAATCACAAGAGGAATTGGCACCAAAACAATCAGAGTAAATTGGGATTTTATCTTTCGTGAAGATTACAGAATGATAAATCTGTATGGAAGAACTTCGGAGTACTGGCATTAAATGAAATAGGCTACGTCCCTCTCGGGATTTCTGAACATCACACTTCGAGTAAAAATGCTTAATGCCAGCACTTTCCCCACGGCATTAAGAAAACCACTAAGTAAAATCCTCTGTAATTCAGCATGCAAAGAAATGCGATCGGCAAAGACAACCAAGGCAAGTCCTGCGATCTTGAAGTAAAACAAAACGTTTTAACAGTTATAGTTTCTCCATTCCTTCCCGCCACCCGAAAAAGGCAGGGGTACAATCACGCGAGAACTTTCTGTATTCTCTGTATGTTAAGTTCTTCATTAGTTCTTAAACCGTAACTAGAGTATTAGGAATATAGACAGTAGAAGAGGGATGAATGCAAAGAAATGAGCGAAAGCTGAACAGACAATGAGAAAAGCTGCATTGTACCTTTCATACCAGGCCACGAGGGGCCTCGCGCTTCGATTAAGATATCTAACTTGGTTCCTAGTTGGGTTTGAAGTGCTGGCGCTACCGCTACCGGTATGGCTAGTAGGCAAATTGATCAGGAGCCAGCAGAATGCTGAGCTTCATAGACATGGTGGAAGACCTCCAGATATAACAGGGGTCATACTGACATTTCAAGTGTGGGCCTAGTGACACAATTTCAAACTTTTGACTTCTGAAGTCAACAATTAATTAACCATGTTCTTTCCCCTTCGATGAAAGAAACTATGAAGTTTAACAAGTGTGACATGTGTTTTTGAGGTAGAATTGGTGTATGTGCATCAAACATACCTCCCTCCATTTTGCAAGGTGCATATCTGAGGCACTGCATCATTCATGAATCAGGTATACTCCAATGTAATGCTCATTTCATGCATCAGGTATGCATGAAACATGCTGCTTTTTTGGAAAATCTGATAATAGCATCAGCAGCGTGGTCACCAGGCCCACATCTTGGTCAGTCCAGGGCGGTTCGTAGGTTTCTTCTGTCCAGAAGTTCTCGTAAATGCAGATGGCATTCCATAAGGGTACAAGACTATCACATGCTTGGCCAAACACAGCAAATGAACAGAAAGTGTGATCTTCTGTGTGTTGTAATCAGTGCACACATCAGCACCGGTGTGTCAGACTGTCACTCTTGACAGTTTGGAGATATATACAGTAGTGCAAACTTCCAAGGGTCGACTACAGCATGATTTTCAGTATCACAAAATTAATGTTGTTTATTTGACAAGGGAAAAGGAGGGGTGTAATTTATTTGCAAATTGGGATCAAATTGGCCAATAGCAGTTGAGGGGTAAAACAAGGCGTCCTGTTAAGATGCAAACGAATACTAGCAGAACTCAGAAGGACTGAGGGGCCGTTAGGGTCTATTAAGATGGCAGCATGCATCTGGTCGGAAATTACCTGATGTACTTTCTTCACTTTGAAACAGTCTTTCGTTGTTGTGTTGCAATCCGAACACAGGAAGGGAGATACCGGTACAATGAGTGAGTACTTAGATATTACTGTTTTGTTGAATTTTATTTTGTAGATTTGTTGATGTTTGAGATGGTCACCCCCAGTCCTTGTGAGGTGTAATGTAACATGGAAGTCATATAGAACAGTCAACAACATGGATCTGGACATGACAAGGATTTAAGGAAAGGAAGAGGGAGGAGTGCTGATGGTAAGCGAAGTGCTCTCTTGATGTGCCGAACGTCACCAACAACAGAATGAGGCATTCCAGGAGTTTGTTCTTCTGGCCTTCACTCTACTTGAATAGGCCTAGGGCCATTTGGGATTTTTCTTCTTCCGGCCTTTGCCCTAATCTTGAATAGGCCTAGGGCCATATGAGATTTTTGCGTATAACTTCATTGTGCCATAGGCCTGGCAATTTCGCGATCCGTTTATCAGCAGCGCTGCGGAACTAACACCACAATGTGGTGCTGCCAGCGATGTGCCTTAAATGGGTTTATTGGCCCAGCAGATCCATTTTTGGCTAGGCCGAGGGAAGAAGTCCATCACAAGTTACATGAAGCATCTCTGTGAATTTTTAAAATTACGCCATTGAAATTCTAAGGGAATTGGTCAAGACACAAGACGGTTGCATGAGCTGAATTTCTGCTATCAATAAACCAATCACCCATCGCACCATCTCAGACAATATTGTTTAGAACATTTCCCAGATGATTATGCATCTAGCAAGATGATGAAGTCAGTACACTCAAGTGCCATCCTAAGGGGATAGAGGGTCGAATAATGTCGTTGGATTAGCAAACCACACAGGTCTGGCCACAATACTTACAGAACGAATTAGGGGAGCTTTGGTTATGGGAAATAAATATGGCCTCTTGGCTCGTCTCGACGTTGTATCAGGAGGGGAAGAAATTTTCTGACTTGCCGTGCTGAGGATTATATTGGGGAAAATGAGATATGACAGAACAACCCCTTAATTACTTCCTACGGCGATGCTGGTTATGGCTTAGCACGAGAACGAATCAATGATTTTATGTAAATGCGGGTTGTCAGACACTCTGGCTGCTCTCAGGGCCAATAGAGTCACCTTCTGTGATGAATGTTTATGGTTTGGCTTTCACTTAACTCATCTGCCCCCAGGTTTGAGCAGGCAGTATCTTTTGCTGTAGTTTTCTAAAATCCTTGCGAATGAATTAAAAAAAATTTGAAGAAACATTCTTCAGATGGTTGATACGAACAACCTTTCTTCGAATATTTTTCAATCAGTCCAATAGGATGTGAGAAAACTTTGACAGAAGATGCCGCCTGCTGGACTCAGGGTGTGGATGAGTTAAAAGGGAAGAAACCAGTTTTTGACCTCTCCTACTCCACAAACCAATTAGGTGGGTACGACAGGCACCACAGTGTTAGTCGGCAAAGCAATTTCTGTTTGGAATGCAGTTTGCCTCCTCGAATCGATCTGCCCGTTTCACAATAGGATTTCATCGCTTTGTGTTCAGAATTGAAGGAAGGAGCAATTTGGGTAAGTGCCCCTTGCAAGGGAAATGTTTCATTCCGTGTTGGTGTCTGGTGGCACATCAAAAGCAAGAGGAAACAAGTCTGTCGATAGAATAAAGCCTGGCTAATCACTCACAGTGACTTCAGTATATCTACAATGCATTTATCATTCTCACTGACATTGGGTCACCTCTGCATCCGCTGTGGGTTGTCTGGAAGCCGGTTACCAGCAGACAGCATTTTTATACCCTGAATGCTGACCTGCATGAGTAAGTGCTTGGTCCAGCTTGTTCACTATGTAGCAATGACACCCTATGCTATGGTTCCACGTTGACAGCAGTCAGGTGATGAGGTTGATGGAGATGGAAAGAGATTCAAAAACAACAAAAAGTAACTTTGCATTTTGCAGAGACATCATTGAAAACTTGGACGATTTCTAATTCATAAAAGTACCACTGAGAGAGAAACTGTTTGTTCTTCACGTTGGTTCAGGTGATGCTCAATTGCTGAAGAAAGTCCGTTGACTTTTAGGACATGCAAGTTGAGCAAAGGAATGAAATAAGGGAACATAGTCCAAAGCGTTCTTTCTTGACTTACCACAAAAGTTCGGGCAGAGGAGGATGCAGAAATTAGTGAAATGAAATGGGAGCCAAAGGCACTGCAAATTTACAGACTCGAAAAGAAATCCCAAGGATGTGGGTGTTGACTAATCCCTGGGTCTGGATAGGAAGTATGACAGGAGTTTTGATCTTCAAAGACGTTTGAATAGCTGGAAATCTTTTGCTGAATTTTGATGACAGTTTAGGAGACAGTCGTGAAAGAGAAGGCATGAGCATCACCTGAAAATGTAACTCACAAATCAAAGCAAAATTATACTAGTATTCCGGTACATTTTCAAATCATCCCAAATTTGATGGGAATTTCGTTAGCAGGTGTCCATGAGCATAGGGTATGCCTGGTTGCAGAGGTGACCCCATCCATCCCCCTGCCATACACACACACACACTATGAGGTAAACAGTTAGTGTCGTGATAAAACGGCCGACTTTCTCGTGTCTACATACCCGCTTTAAGGAGGATCACCTCTCTGTAAATTCTAATTTATAAATAATAAATGTGTAAGTATCTCCTTATGACACCATGCAGCTGACCCTGTTGCATGCACCCTCTCGGTATGATATGAGTAAACCCTAGGGAAACCTCTCCTTAAAGAGGCCCAAACTGTATTCTGTAGCAACAGATCCTAGTACTTGATTCTGCCTATATGTTCTTACGAAGTCTGCATTTGTGTCCTGGACTGGGATATGGTGCTGAATCTCAGAAGCTACGCTCTGCTACCATGTCAGTGACAGTGACCTCATACTGCACTGTCACCAGGGGCGGATCCACGATTTCGTAAAAGAGGCTGCGCTGTGCCAGAAATATTGAAATCTAGGGTGAATTTCAATGATTTGCTCCAAATTTCAGAATTTCACAGTCAATTTTACAGATTTGTTGGTCGAAAGGGGGAGGCGTGCGCCCCCAGATCCGCACCTGGTCACAGTGATGTGACCTAGTACAGGAGCTAAATCACATCCTGCAGAGCTGCTACGCTCTGCTACCATTGTCAGTGACCTCATGCTGCACTGCCACAGTGATGTGACCCCAGTACAGGAGCTAATCACATCCTGCAGAGCTGCTACGCTCTGCTACCATGTCGTGACACATCAGCAGTCGACTCAAGTAGCATCAGATGTAATCCTGACTACAACTGCTATCTGCAAACATGTTCTAGTTAATACCATAAGAAGCTGTATCTCATGGGCATGAAAATTAAAAGTAGCATTGGAGAGAGCACAGCACCACCTCCCAAATCCAATATTCTTAAATGCCAATCTGCGTTATACATGGAGTGAACGGCCATTGCTCCATTTCTGCAGCACATCTGGGTTCTTTTGGAACATTCAATGCGATGTAACATCGTAGTTCTCTTTTCTGTCCTACGCTGGCAATTTTACAGCAGGGTGATATACAAAACAATGATTTGGTGCGGACTTCTCATTTGAGACATGCCCAGAGTGGAGATAAATTAGTTCTGCCAAAAACGCCAAAGTCCTGCCAAAAATGCCAAAGAAGGACAGAAATGACTCTAGAGTCTCATAGTTGATGTAGAGGTATCTTCAGACTGTATCTAGGTCAGATAAACGAATGGATGACGGCCATGTAATGACACAATGACATCTCTTCATGCATAGTCATAATTACCCCATCAACCCAAATGCAAGAAAGTAAACAGTTCACCGGTTCATGTAGTAGGTGAGGGGGGAGGGGATTGTAAGTTATGAGGGTGGAACGCCTAGGATTGTTGGCTTATTTACAAGAATTGTCAACTCTACACATAAAGAGAAACTAAACAAGAATCATATGGGGTATTTTACTGCCATTAGAGGCCACCACCAGTTAGTGGTCCTAGAACGTGACTGAATTTGCCACCACAGAGAAGAAGTGCTCGCCACAGCATCCATAATGCAGTGCTTCACGTAAGATAGGCGCAATCATCCTCGCGCCAGCAAAATTGCGCCGAGGAGCTCGATTGACCGCGCTCCTCGGCATCCTTGAAGTTCAGGCAAGAGTGTGAACAGCTCTCCTTCACAAGTGTGAACAGCTCTCCTCGAGCCTTTGAGGAGCTCAACTAATTGAGCTCCTGCAGATTTCAAACGTGAAGCACTGATAATGACACTGAGGCAGTGGCCTACGTCCGTGACGTCAAGTTTGTAACGTTCCAGGACCGCTAACCCGTGGGCCTCTGACGCAGTAAAGTCTCCCATTAAGACTGTCAGTGTTTTTGCCAAGAGCACCGTACAAAACCCTGTCCCAAGAACAATGCATGGTCAATGCATATAATCATGTAGTTCAAACAAATTATCAGCTATGGGAAACTTTATTGCCGTTAGAGGGCACCACCAGTTAGTGGTCCTAGAATGTGACAGAATTTGACACCACAGAGAACTGCACGCCACGGCATCCATGATGACACTAAGGCAGACAGTGGGTGATTTCAAAGTTGGTGTTAACACGGTGTTTACAATGCTTTAATGCATTATAAACACCGTGTTAACACCAACTTTGAAATCACCCACTGGCCTACGTCTGTGACGTCAAGTTTGTAATGTTCTAGGACCGGTGGTGGTCTCAGACGAAGTAAAGTCTCCCATTAAGACTCTCAGTGTACAGTTGATTGTCGGCACTGAGTTGAACGGGACAACTCAAGTGTTCCCCACACCGTTAGACACTGTGAAATCCACAGGCAAGAACTCTTCAAGATCTGCAGATCAAACCCTTGTCACATGTAGATTAACAAAATCAAGAAATGAAATACTTTAAACTAACAAGGCACTGCTTCAACCCCAATGGATCAAACCCAACAAAATAGGACATTCTCAACTCCTTAACATTCATCAGGAAAAATGGAATTGAAGAAAAAAACGAAATGATGGACGATCATGCAAATCAACAAGATAATGAGTAGAATCTCCACCAGAGGGGGTAGATGTTTGAGCACGGACCTCAGGGGAGTTGCTCTTCTTTGATAGTGGCTAGAACACCAGCAGACGCTTGGACGCGGGTCTGATGACCTGTCCATCAATTGTAGAAGAGAGGGGACTCCCAACCATAAGGTCCTACAATCTGCTCCATGCACCAAACAATACAAATAAGTCCTCTGGTGTGAGATTTTCAAGGCGTGGAGTTTGAAAAAACAGCGTCACCAATATTATACAAAAGAATATGTGGCCATCCACTACACCACGTTACACAATCACAAGAGGAATTGGCACCAAAACAATCAGAGTAAATTGGGATTTTATCTTTCGTGAAGATTACAGAATGATAAATCAGTACGGAAGAACTTCGGAGTACTGGCATTAAATGAAATAGGCTACGTCCCTCTCGGGATTTCTGAACATCACACTTCGAGTAAAAATGCTTAATGCCAGCACTTTCCCCACGGCATTAAGAAAGCCACTAAGTAAAATCCTCTGTAATTCAGCATGCAAAGAAATGCGATCGGCAAAGACAACCAAGGCAAGTCCTGCGATCTTGAAGTAAAACAAAACGGTTTAACAGTTAGAGTATCTCCATTCCTTCCCGCCACCCGAAAAAGGCAGGGGTACAATCACGCGAGAACTTTCTGTATTCTCTGTATGTTAAGTTCTTCATTAGTTCTTAAACCGTAACTAGAGTATTAGGAATATAGACAGTAGAAGAGGGATGAATGCAAAGAAATGAGCGAAAGCTGAACAGACAATGAGAAAAGCTGCATTGTACCTTTCATACCAGGCCACGAGGGGCCTCGCGCTTCGATTATTTCTAACTTGGTTCCTAGTTGGGTTTGAAGTGCTGGCGCTACCGCTACCGGTGTGGCTAGTAGGCAAGTTGATCAGGAGCCAGCAGAATGCTGAGCTTCATAGTCATGATGGAAGACCTCCAGAGATAACAGGTCATACTGACATTCAAGTGTGGGCCTAGTGACACAATTTCAAACTTTTGACTTCTGAAGTCATCAATGAATTAACCATGTTCTTTCCCCTTCAATGAAGGAAATAATGAAGTTTAATCAACAATGTGACATGTATTTTTGAGGTAGAATGGTATATACCGGTATGCATCAAACATACCTCCTCCATTTTGCGAGGTGCATATCTGAGGCACTGCATCATTCATGCATCAGGTATACTCCAATGTAATGCTTATTTCATGCATCAGGTATGCATGAAACATGCTGCTTTTTTGGAAAATCTGATAATAGCATCAGCAGCGTGGTCACCAGGTCCACATCTTGGTCAGTCCAGGGCGCTTCGTAGGTTTCTTCTGTCCAGAAGTTCTCGTAAATGCAGATGGCATTCCATAAGGGTACAAGACTATCACATGCTTGGCCAAACACAGCAAATGAACAGAAAGTGTGATCTTCTGTGTGTTGTAATCAGTGCACACATCAGCACCGGTGTGTCAGACTGTCAGTCTTGACAGTTCGGAGATATATACAGTAGTGCAAACTTCCAAGGGTCGACTACAGCATGATTTTCAGTACCACAAAAAATTAATGTTGTTTATTTGACAAGGGAAAAGGAGGGGTGTAATTTATTTGCAAATTGGGATCAAATTGGCCAATAGCAGTTGAGGGGTAAAACAAGGCGTCCTGTTAAGATGCAAACGAATACTAGCAGAACTCAGAAGGACTGAGGGGCCGTCGGGGGTCTATTAAAATGGCAGCATGCATCCTGGTTGGAGATTACTTGATGTACTTTCTTCACTTTGAAACAAGCTTTGGTCGTTGTGTTGCAATCCGAACACAGGAAGGGAGATACGATAACCGAGTACTTAGATATTACTGTTTTTATGAATTTTATTTTGTAGATTTGTTGATGTTTGAGATGGTCACCCCCAGTCCTTGTGAGGTGTAATGTAACATGGAAGTCATATAGAACAGTCAACAACATGGATCTGGACATGACAAGGATTTAAGGAAAGGAAGAGGGAGGAGTGCTGATGGTAAGCGAAGTGCTCTCTTGATGTGCCGAACGTCAACAACAACAGAATGAGACATTCCAGGAGTTCGTTCTTCTGGCCTTCACTCTACTTGAATAGGCCTAGGGCCATTTGGGATTTTTCTTCTTCCGGCCTTTGCTCTAATCTTGAATAGGCCTAGGGTCATATGAGATTTTTGTGTATAACTTCACTGTGCCATAGGCCTGGCAATTTCGCGATCCGTTTATCAGCAGTGCTGCGGAACTAACACCACAATGTGGTGCTGCCAGCGATGTGCCCTAAGTTTCTTTTTCTATCGTCCCATAGGCCTGGCAATTTAAAGATCAGCTTAATATCGGCATGCCACCTCAGCTAGGTGCCAAATGGGTTTATTGGCCCAGCAGATCCATTTTTGGCTAGGCCGAGGGAAGAAGTCCATCACAAGTTACATGAAGCATCTCTGTGAATTTTTTAAATTATGCCATTGAACTTCTAAGGGAATAGGTCAAGACACAAGACGGTCACATGAGCTGAATTTCTGCTATCAATAAACCAATCACCCATCGCACTGTCTCAGACAATCTTGTTTAGAACATTTCCCAGGTGATTATGCATCTAGCAAGATGATGAAGTCAGTACACTCAACAAGTGCCATCCTAAGGGGATACAGGGTCGAATAATGTCGTCGGATTAGCAAACCACACAGGTCTGGCCACAATACTTAGAGAACGAATTAGGGGAGCTTTGGTTATGGGAAATAAATATGGCCTCTTGGCTCGTCTCGACGTTGTATCAGGAGGGGAAGAAATTTTCTGACTTGCCGTGCTGAGGATTACAGTGGGGAAAATGAGATATGACAGAACAACCCCTTAATTACTTCCTACGGCGATGCTGGTTATGGTTTAGCACGAGAATGAATCAATGAGTTTATGTAAATGCGGGTTGTCAGACACTCTGGCTGTTCTCAGGGCCAGTACAGTCACCTTCTGTGATGAATGTTGTTGATGGCTTTCACTTAAAAGGGAAGAAACCAGTTTTTGCCCTCTACTTCTCCACAAACCAATTAGGTGGGTACGACAGGCACCACAGTGTTAGTCGGCAAAGCAATTTCTGTTTGGAATGCAGTTTGCCTCCTCGAATCGATCTGCCCGTTTCACAATAGGACTTCATCGCTTTGTGTTCAGTATTGAAGAAAGGAGCAATTTGGGTAAGTGCCCCTTGCAAGGGAAATGTTTCATTCCGTGTTGGTGTCTGGTGGCACATCAAAAGCAAGAGGAAACAAGTCTGTCGATAGAATAAAGCCTGGCTAATCACTCACAGTGACTTCAGTATATCTACAATGCATTTATCATTCTCACTGACATTGGGTCACCTCTGCATCCGCTGTGGGTTGTCTGAAAGCCGGTTTTACCAGCAGACAGCATTATACCCTGAATGCTGAACTGCATGAGTAAGTGCTTGGTCCAGCTTGTTCACTATACTATAGCAACGACACCCTATGCTATGGTTCCATGTTGCAGCTGTCAAGCCAGCAGTCAGGTGATTCGGTAGATGGAGATGAGTAACTTCACAAAGATACCATTGAAAACTTGGAAGATTTCCGAATCGTAAACAGGGTTTCCGCCAGAAAAAAAAATAAGGGTACGGACCCAAAAAAATTTTTTTCGAAAAAAAATTTTTTTTGAAAACATTTTTTTGAAAATTTTTGTTGTTGATTTTTTAAAACATTTTAAACGATGTTTGGTGCCATTTTAGGCATATTTTGAAGCATAAAATCCCTGGGCCGGTCATGCCGGTTGTTTAGTTGTCATGGAAAAATGGTTACCCAACATTTTTGAGGGTACGGATCTGATCCCTGGAAAAATTTAAGGGTACGGAGTTTTACCCATTTTACCCTCTGGCGGAAACCCTGGAAAGTACCATGAGAGAGAAGCTGTTTGTTCTTCAGGTCAGTTCAGGTGATGCTCAATTGCTGAAGAAAGTCCGTTGACTTTTAGGACATGCAAGTTGAGCAAAGGAATAAAATAAGGGAACATAGTCCAAAGCGTTCTTTCTTGACTTACCACAAAAGTTCGGGCAGAGGAGGATGCAGAAATTAGTGAAATGAAATGGGAGCCAAAGGCACTGCAAATTTACAGACTCGAAAAGAAATCCCAAGGATGTGGGTGTTGACTGATCCCTGGGTCTGGACAGGAAGAATGACTGGAGTTTTTATCTTCAAAGATGTTTGAATAGCTGGAAATCTTTTGCTGAATTTTGATGACAGTTTAGGAGACAGTTGTGAAAGAGAAAGGCATGAGCATCACCTGAAAATGTAACTCACAAATCTAAGCAAAATATATTCCGGTACATTTTCAAATCATCCCAAATTTGATGGGAATTTCGTTAGCAGGTGTCCATGAGCACAGGGTATGCCTGGTTGCAGAGGTGACCCCATCCATCCCCCTGCCATACACACACACACACTATGAGGTAAACAGTTAGTGTCGTGATAAAACGGCCGACTTTCTCGTGTCTACATACCCGCTTTAAGGAGGATCACCTCTCTGTAAATTCTAATTTATAAATAATAAATGTGTAAGTATCTCCTTATGACACCATGCAGCTGACCCTGTTGCATGCACCCTCTCGGTATGATCTGAGTAAACCATTGGGAAACCTCTCATTAAGAGGCCCAAACTGTATTCTGTAGCAACAGATCCTAGTACTTGATTCTGCCTTCTATGTTCTTACGAAGTCTGCATTTGTATTCTGGACAGGGATGTGGTGTTGAATCTCAGAAGCTACGCTCTGCTACCATGTCAGTGACATCATACTGCACTATAACAGTGATGTCACCACAGTACAGGAGCTAAATCACATCCTGCAGAGCTGCTACCCTCTGCTACCATGTCAGTGACTGCACCTGTCACTGAAGAGCTGTTACGCTCTGCTACCATGTCGTGACACAACACCAGCTGACTCAAGTAGCCTCAGATGTAATCCTGACTACAATACTATTATATCTGCAAACATGTTCTAGTTGATACCATAAGAAGCTGCATCTCATGGGCATGAAAATTAAAAGTAGCATTGGAGAGAGCACAGCACCACCTCCCAAATCCAATATTCTTAAATGCCAATCTGCGTTATACATGGCGTGAACGGCCATTGCTCCATTTCTGCAGCACATCTGGGTTCTTTTGGAACATTCAATGCGATGTAACATCGTAGTTCTCTTTTCTGTCCTACGCTGGCAATTTTACAGCAGGGTGATATCCAAAACAATGATTTGGTGCGGACTTCTCATTTGAGACATGCCCAGAGTACAGATAAATTAGTTCTTTTTAAGTCCTGCCAAAAATGCCAAAGAAGGACAGAAATGACTCTAGAGTCTCATAGTTGATGTAGAGGTATCTTCAGACTGTATCTAGGTCAGATAAACGAACGGATGACGGCCATGTAATGACACAATGACATCTCTTCATGCATAGTCATAATTACCCCATCAACCCAAATGCAAGAAAGTAAACAGTTCACCGGTTCATGTAGTAGGTGAGGGGGGTGGGAATTGTAAGTTATGAGGGTGGAACGCCTAGGATTGTTGGCTTATTTACAAGAATTGTCAACTCTACACATAAAGAGAAACTAAACAAGAATCATATACGAAGGAGAAAAACAGAAAAAAATATACAAAGTGGAGGCAAAAAGTGATTTTCACTTTGCGAGGCCCGCACAAGAATGTCTGTCATTACAATTTTTCTGCTCATAGAATATACACGCGAGTTGAATACTCATGACAGCTGACAGGAAGATTATGAACTTGGGAGATATCCGATGAAAACCAGGGACCAAGAATATGAATGGTGTTTTTTTCGGTGAAGTTGTTCATACTGAGAGAATTAACTTCGGTTTGGAAAAAAGACATGGAGATTAGGCACACGGGTTTCCAAGGTGATATGATCTTTTTTTCTTTCTTTTCAGCCATTATACAAGACATCCGGTACATGCCAGGCACAATGCAACAAGATCAAGGGAGGGCTATGGATGAGGCCAGTTCCCCAATGCAATTTTTCTTAAACTGCATGTGCAGTTACAAGTATACATGAAGTAACCAGACTAGCATGAGTGAAGAAAATTTGTAAGGACACCATTTCGGGACAGGGCACACAAAAGTAAGAAATCACCCAAAAAACTAGTGCTTTGTTGTTTTTTAGAGAACGTGTACTTCACCACGAGAAGTCATGTTTTAAACTGGACCAAGCTACATGTGCAGAGTGTTACTCAAGCTAAATACACCGACATACTGTGAAAACTGTCTGTCCCAGAGGTGGACGAGGGGTTGGGGCTTTTATTTTTGGTTCGCCACATTTTGTCAAGGCAGGCCACTGACATCGTAGGGAAATGAGTATTCCACATCCAACCAATAGGGGGAGTATGCAGCATTGTGGAGATCTGTGTCACCCAACTTTGAACTCTGACATCAGTGGCCTGGTATACAGGTTGTCCATGGACTAGATTGCCTACAGGACACAATGAGGTCACCCCACCTTGAGGTTAAGGATACAACATTGGCAGTGGTGCCACCTGTTGGAAACTGCACCATTTAGCAAGGGGAAGGCGAGACCAAATGTTGTTTGGGCAAGCCACAAGTTCTAGGGAAGGCATCGGCCAGTAATCAGGTATTGCCATCAAGTTCTAGGAAAGGTGTTGCCCAGTATCTTATGAGTGGAACTTGGATGGCAGCAACATGCTGCATTTTGGCAATAACACAATGAGGGAAAAGGTGAAAAGTACTGGCAGCGGAGACACTGTCAGACTCCAAGAAGAGAATTGGGATGAGCAGCTGGACCACGGGTATGGCAAGCCGAGGGTGAATCTGTGTAGCGCTCTGTGGATACCACCACGCCACTATACAGCCGTTTGGCAACATTATATTCAGCAGGGCGAGGTGACCCCATTGGCAGTAGGGCCACCATGCCTCATGACAATGGGGGCGGGGATGCATTTGTGACAGGGACAGGTACGTTTTTACAAGTAGTTCTGAGGCATCAAAATAAGGTGATATACTCTCATGCAAATCTCGATTAAAAAACAGGTACTAATCTACGGATTCAAATGGTCTTCACTGAGCCAAATACAGAGAGACAGAAAAACTGTAGGTATTGTATAATGGGCAAAGAAGAAGCTCAAGACCCGGCATATGGTGATCATGAATCTTCACAACGGTTGATGCGAGACATCGTTACCAGAATTTTTCCTTCAAATGAATTCAAGGACAAATTTCCGTCAACATTCCTAAAATGTTTGAAATTCTTTGAAGAGAAAAACTGGTAGGACTCAATGCACACTGACAACGGTGTATGACCTGAAGGAGTGTTTGACGCTGGACAAACTGTTAGTAATTTTATCACATGTGGCATGCAAGGCAAGCGACCAGTGTAAAAAGCAAAAGGAGTCATACCACAAACCGCGAGTCAAGGCTGTACTAGGTTAGCCATTAGATGTGCCAGCGCACCATACTTCACACACTGCTGAGGAGACTTTGAGAATGGCAGATGGCAAGAAATCAAACTACGCTCTGCTACCATGAACTGACTACGCTCCGCTACCATATCTGTGGCCAGATTCAGTTCATGAGTCAATGTAGGGTTTGTAACTTAGTCGGTCAGAATCACACAAAGTGATGAGACATGGAAGCAACTTGAGCTTTGGATCTAAGTTGGAAAATATGAAATTTTCTTCAAAAATATGAAAAATATGTTTTTTTTATCTGCGACGGATCCGTCGAGTTGCTTCAAGACGCAATGTCGACCTGTTGGCAACTTAAGAGAGATGGCAGGAAAACTGTATAGATTTTACAAAATATAGGTGCGAGGGGAGCCTTTACCAGAGAGAAGGATGACCTATGCAGGTGTCACCACATATTACAAGGGAAAGGGGTTCAGAGGGTTACAAGACGTAAGGCATCCGCAATGATATCTGCTGAAGTTTTTCAGAAGATAATCTCCACGATTTGCATATGTTAATTAGCCATCAATGGACTGTCCAATCAGCAGTGTCGGAAGTATTCTAACATTCATTCTAAAATTTCAGACAAAATGACAGTTAAGGTAACGATAATGATGATTAATAATGAAAAAAATAAACACCCTCCAATAACGAATTCTCAACTTCAGCCAAACTACAATTTGTTATGACATTTTGAAAGATACAACAGGAGATCACTGCTAATGTCTGAAACTTTAGCTAAGACCACAGCAAATGAATTCCCTGTTTCCCATTTGCACTACTTTACTCTCGCCTTAATTTTCTCTTATTTCTCTTCACTGCCCCCAACCAAGACATTCCCATTTCCCAATTCCCCGATAATCTGATTTTCAACTTCACACAACTTCCAATTTGAGTCTCAACATCATGGAGCCCTATGGAGCCCCCCCCCCCTCCCCAACCATCACAGGCTGCAGAATTGCAGAAATGCAAACTTGAGATAGGAGAGCCAAATATCTTGAAGCGAATGAATCAGTTTTGCCCAGATAAAGAATTTGAGAAAGAAAAGCCGACGAACAACACGACAACAGTGAGAAACGTGCCATTGGGAAACAAGGATTTCTTTTGCCTGGCCTGAGAAAATATTATACCCACCATTGCCCTTAGAGCGATACCATTTTGGCCTGTTTAAACGGTTTAGGTGATAATGAGAAACCCCTGTACAACACGGTCATAAGACTCAACGGGAGAACGGGCGATGGGGTGATGCGGCAGAAGCCGTCATTC
This sequence comes from Notospermus geniculatus, assembly GCA_002633025.1. Lineage (NCBI taxonomy): Eukaryota > Metazoa > Nemertea > Pilidiophora > Heteronemertea > Lineidae > Notospermus > Notospermus geniculatus. The sequence continues at coordinate 35,390 of NMRB01003266.1, read as the reverse complement.
ACATGCATGTTCAATGGCTTCTAAGATGTGGGCGATTTTAATAGTTTTGCTCACAGACAGTAGGTGGCAGGAGAGTAAATGTATCATCAACTGGCTGAGAATTGAGGTAAAATGCATCTCTTTGGTGATTCTAGGAATGACTGCCAAAGGATTGGGAATTTGTGGTTCCCATTCATCCTCGGACACTCTACGGAGGGTAAGACTAGGCTTGGAGGAATTTATTCCTCCAGTACTAGGCCAACATTTACTCTCCTACCAATCCAAACCGTGTGAGCAAAACGCTAGGAGCTATTCTTTATCATGTTGCCTACACAATTTACAAATGACTTCCTGTCATGGAATGAGAAGACCTACGATCTGATGTAAAGCGTCTCCGACTTTGAAACTAGGATGAAATAAAGTTATGAAACTGTAGAGGACTTCTTATCTTCGATAATGTTTCTGATCTATCTTAGAGTTTTTGTTTCCAAACTTCAACTGATAAACGAAGTTGTACTCTATCTTATCTCTTTTTTTATATCAAGAAGAAAAAGTCCTAGAGATAGGACTCCATCAATCACAACAATAGAATGCACAAACAGATCCCCGCTGTAGTTAGTCGCTTGTGTAATTAAGATAATCGCGCTAGTTGGCACCTCACCTAATGCCCAAGAGTGATTGTCAGAAAAAAATTTGAGAACATTCCAAACCGACCAGCTTTCCGTAAAGGCTAATGGCCAGTGACTGCGGCTGCCGGATAATTTGAACAAGAGGCCCATGTGTCATGTGCTCAGCTGATGCTCTGAACTTACATGGGCAGCAGCAGTGCAACTTGACACTGAGTGGCCACTTCATTGCGTTTCACTTTCAGAAACAATTTCAGAAATGCAAAATTTTACGTCAGCGGCCGAAGAGTCACGTGTCCTTCACCTTGAAAAGCATCAAAAAGTCTCAATCCCCGGCCAACGGCGATTTATACCCCATCACACATGTTGAAAACACACATGACATGCTGGGACCAAGTGCTACCATCGTAGGGTATAGCGGCACCACGAACATTCAGAATATGCAGAGATGGCATTGTGAGAGCTGGACACAACACAGATGAAGCTGGTCTCTTCAGGAACGTGTCCCTGGCTTTTTTCATAGAGGATCAAAGGTCAGTTTACCATTGCATCATCCTCCCACAGCAGGGGTTTTTACCTCACTCCTCATCATCCACTCACACTAACTTTCTGCCCAAGCATGAAGGAGAGCAAGGCCAAAGCCCTGCTATGGGAGGATGCCACTACATCTGCTTCAGCGATCTTCACATACACGTAAGTCTACCAAACAAACCTGAACCTCTTTTTACCAAGTCTATTCAGTGGTATCCATTTTTAAATTTAAAAGCTGCTGAAATGAACTTGTCAGTGGTATCATCATGAAGACAAGGATTTCTTCAAATACCAATAACAAGTTTATCCGCCCTCGTCTATCTCGACCCCCCCTCCCCCGATGTTCATCTATGTTGTGACAAATCCCAACAATGGTGAAAGAAGCACATGTTGCAGAATGGCAATAAAAAACTGGGGTACATATCGGCCAAGAGTTCAACCATTTGTTAGGCTACTTTATTATGAACAGCAAGAATCAAGTTGCAAAGATGAAATAAAAAGTTAGACTCGCTACTATTGTTGTGAAAACCGAGCCAAATTTCCCATCATCCTACATATACACACGCGGACCTAAGTTATACAGAAGAGGTGCAGAGGCATGCATATACACTCATGCAGTAGGTGGCCATGGAACTGGAGATAGGACAGTGCAATAACTGCAGGTAGGCCTACAATGAAGACACTTTTGTTGAATAGGCCCATTTATACTTAAGCACAAATGCAGAAACCATTGTTCACGAGCATCATCGCAAGGAAAGAAAGTATTTCCTACAACATTTGAGGTCACACCCAGTATTGCCCTCGACTGCGACATGCCCAACAGGGACATTTCATGGCCCGTATTCTAGAAGCCTCCTTAACTCTAAGGTCCACTTTAAGCTTCTGTATTCTGCCCAGCAAAACAGTAGCTAAAGGTAGACCTTAGAGTTAAGGAAGCTTCTAGAATACGGCCCCAACTCCTTCCTTCCCCTGCTTCCACTATCCCTCTTGCTCCACTTCCCACCCACAAGATGAAGGCGGCAGCTCAACCTCAGGGTATTGGACCAACAAAAGCCCTGACAACATTCTGCAGTCTCTCCAGTTCCATGTCCACCTAAAGTTTGGGGCTTTGTTTTGATAGTGGAAACAACAAAAGGGGCTAAACTGAGAGGGGACCCGTCACCCGAGAAAGGGCCCAAAATCTGCTCGTTGGCAAATATCCCCGCGAAGGGAGACATTACACAAGGGGTACAGATCTAAAGCACCTCTTGAAACCTAAACAGGAAAGGTTTTCTCCAGAGGGTAGAATTTTGGAGTTGGTGTTCAGGGGGCGCTTTCACAGGACCAGGTCACCCCATCAGTAACTAACTAATGACTAAATGATTAGGATTGTAGTGCAACTGAAGCAGTCAACTAAAACCCAATATCCTCCATTTGATGGGTGCTGAAGGCCACTTTGCTAATACACATCATGGAGCTGCTGGTTTCCAACTGGGCCAACCGTAAGTGCCGAGGGAGGGGGGGGGCTAGCTTTTAACTTTTCCTCAAGAACAAAAGCACTTCAGATTCAACTGGGACTTGTTGCCTCAATAATTCAGAATGGTATCTTCTTCAGAAGTGGAAACTGAGATTTAACAAAATCACAAATTCCCGAGTGGAAAACACCCCATTACGTTGGCAACATTCTGGAGCACTGAGTGCGACTTCAGGCACGAGATCTCTTCGTGTTGGTTTCATAGAGAGGCACTTGCTGAATTAACAATGTTGCCGGTGAGATATTTCTAGGAATTTTCATATTCAGTCGACTTTGAAGAGTCCCAGGTTTCCGTGAAGATACCACAAAAGCTATCGAGTTTTCTTCAAAGATGTAACACAACAGCTATTTAGTTTTCTTCAAGATGTACCACAACAGCTATCGAGTTTTCTTCAAGATGTACCACAACAGCTTCTTCAGAGACAGGCAGAGATTTAGAACAGAATGCGTTTTTTTTGTTTATTCCAAACTTACATGCTAATATTGTTCCCCAATCTGAGTGTAAAATCAACATTTTGGTTATTTTTTCCCCTCGACTTAATCGACCAACCAGGGACTGAAATCAAAACCATACCCCAGAACCATGTTGGAACAAAGCTCTGCTACCATGATGCACATTAGAAAAGCATGAATGTACAGGTTGCATGAAGCATAGAACTGAAAGTGGTGGTCTAAAATACTTATCAGGGATGAAAAATAATAACCCGCAATCTACATTGCTAATTAATGGTACATTTGGTGCATATAGAAGATGATTTTTCATCACAACATGTCCATAGGTACAAACAGAGTTACTCAAAGTGCAAACTCCAAGACATCTTGAAACGTTAGACAGAGTCAAAACGGTTCAGTATACGCCACTGTAGGGGGCGCTTGAACACCAAAACGATCAGGTTAGATAACACTAGCAGGTGACATTACACTGCAGTCCCATCAGATGCCAGAACTGACAAATTTTGCGAAAATATCTTTTGAAATATTCTGTCCTTCCGTGCTGTGAAAAACGACGAGTCCTGGCAATTGACGGCAGGAGCTGCACGATATTCAAAAAGATGCCATTGCAACTGAAGTCGCAAAGAACATCCTTCGACAATTTTGACATTTTTATCTAATTTCTAAACCAATGATCCACTTGTCCAATTTCCTCGGCCGTCCAATATCATCTTCTTTCCATCTTCCCCTCGTCGAGATTTCACCCCTGTAGAAGCTCTTTCGTACAATACTCCCATGCCTACCCTTTGTTCTCTTGGATTTGTACGCACTGGGTTCTCATAACTGTATGTCTGTTGGTCTAGGCCAGGGCTCAGAACACTGGGTCCAACAAAGCTAGGCCATTCACTAAACCCTAAGGGTTTTCACCGCACCCGCAGCAGGTATAAAGGCCTGTTTCCATTACAACGGATTCCACTGCGGTTTGCGGCGCCGGAGCGGTTTTTTCAGGGTTTTGGATAATCCTTCGATGGTTTAACAATACGGTACATGGCGTGTTGATCATCCCAATGCCTGTGAAAACCGCTCCGGCGCCGCAAACCGCAGCAGAATCCGTTGTTGTGGAAACAGGCCTTAAGACCGAAATGCTGTCCCTTTGGACGACCAGTCACAAATCTATCTTCTACCCTGGTTTCGATTTTCTGCGTTTTTTTTTTGCATCAGATTTGACGTTATCAAACATCATTAGAATTCAGAACCTATATACACCCAGTGGCACTGGCCCATTGTTAACGCTTACTGACAGTGCATTAGGTCAAGACCTTAACCCCTTTTTCAACGCATCCCGAAACTATCATTCGTTTTGGAGAAAGTTCCAGTACATCTGCTTTTGTTTGCGTTCCCTACAATACCAACAAGTAGGACCACAGACCTCACTTACCCTCTTACAAATGACTGGATAGTGTTTTGAGAAAATTCCAAGCAAAATTTGCCTCTTCAAACCAGTACTCACTGTACCAACCTGAAGACCTTAAAATTTCAACCACATTCACTTCAATTTACTGACAGTCATTTTATTGCAGATTCTTGATTATTTTGAAGGTCTGGTTCCCATTCCCATGTTTAGTTACAAACACATCTGCCATCCCCAGAAGGTTCATCCAGATCTCTGAGGAAATGAACCCATATTGCTTCAGATAGGTAGGTTCCCTCCCCATCCAGTCTTTGACCATATCTGCCATTAGTGCCAGAGAACATCTGCAGAGACCACCAGACATACAGTCGCATGGTCGCCCAAGTCTTGAAAAAAACAGAGAAAACAAAATGTGGCTGAACCGGCATAATAAACCCTCTCGAACTAGAGCCAGGTGGTCAATGGATATGCCCAGGACCCCCCCTCCCGGATGCAAATCTGCATCCGGATGCAAGTCTGACCACATGGTGAACTGACTGGTAGAGCCTTTATGAGGGTTGATGATGCGTTCTTGCCACAGGTAGGGTACAGACAGATAGGATATTCTATACTATACCTCTGATGTGTTGGTGGTGTACGCGGACCTAAGTTATACAGAAGAGGTGCAGAGGCATGCATATACACTCATGCAGTAGGTGGCCATGGAACTGGAGATAGGACAGTGCAATGACTGCAGGTAGGCCTACAACGAAGACACTTTTGTTGAATATGAATGTAGGCCCATTTCAAATGCGGAAAACCTTTGTTCACGAGGAGCGTCGCAAGGAAAGAACAAAGTGTTTCCCCCGTTTGAGTCGCACCCAGTATTGGCCTTGACCATAACGTACCCTTGGAACATTCCATAAGGCCCCTATTACATAGATGTATACGGTTTACGAAAACGCCGGTTAACAAAGGCTTCCCGAGGATTCACGCCCGTGAAGCCATTGTTAAACGGCGTTTTCGTACACCGTATACTTCCATGTCATTGGGGCCTAAGCTACTCCTTCCTTCCCCTGCTTTGACAAACCCTCTTTCTCCACTTCCCACCCACAAGATGAAGGCCGCAGCTCAACCTCAGGGTATTGGACCAACAAAAGCCTTGACAACATTCTGCAGTCTCTCCAGTTCCATGTCCACCTAAAGTTTGGGGCTTTGTTTTGATAGTGGAAACAACAAAAGGGGCTAAACTGAGAGGGGACCCGTCACCCGAGAAAGGGCCCAAAATCTGCTCATCGGTCGGCAAATATCCCTGTGAAGGGAGACGTTTCACAAGGGGTACAGATCTAAAGCACCTCTTGAAACCTAAACAGGAAAGGTTTTCTCCAGGGGGTAGAATTTCGGAGTTGGTGTCCAGGGGGCGCTTTCACAGGACCAGGTCACCCCATCAGTAACTAACTAATGACTAAATGATTAGGATTGTAGTGCAACTGAAGCAGTCAACTAAAACCCAATATCCTCCATTTGATGGGTGCTGAAGGCCACTTTGCTAATACACATCATGGAGCTGCTGGTTTCCAACTAGGCCAACCGTAAGTGCCGAGGGGAGGGGGGGAGGCTGGCTTTTAACTTTTCCTCAAGAACAAAAGCATCTCAGATTCAACTGGGAGTTGTTTCCTCAATAATTCAGAATGGTATCTTCTTCAGAAGTGGAAACTGAGATTTAACAAAATCACAAATTCCCAAGTGGAAAACACGCTTTTTTATGAATGAACCACCCCATTTCGTTGGCAACATTCTGGAGCACTGAGTGCGACTTCAGGCACGAGATCTCTTCGTGTTGGTTTCATAGAGAGGCACTTGCTGAATTAACAATCCTGCCGGTGAGATATTTCTAGGAATTTTCATATTCAGTCGACTTTGAAGAGTCCCAGGTTTCCGTGAAGATACCACAAAAGCTATCGAGTTTTCTTCAAAGATGTCTTCAGAGACAGGCAGAGATTTAGAACAGAATGCATTTTTTTGTTATTACTAATACATGCTAATATTCGTACCACAACTTAGTATAAATTATGTATATTAACATTTTGGTCATTTTTCCCCTCGACCTATTAAAATCGACAACCAGGGACTGAAATCAAAACCATACCCCAGAACCATGTTGGAACAAAGCTCTGCTACCATGATGCACATTAGAAAAGCATGAATGTACAGGTTGCATGAAGCATAGAACTGAAAGTGGTGGTCTAAAATACTTATCAGGGATGAAAAATAATAACCCGCAATCTACATTGCTAATTAATGGTACATTTGGTGCATATAGAAGATGATTTTTCATCACAACATGTCCATAGGTACAAACAGAGTTACTCAAAGTGCAAACTCCAAGACATCTTGAAACGTTAGACAGAGTCAAAACGGTTCAGTATACGCCACTGTAGGGGGCGCTTGAACACCAAGACGATCAGGTTAGATAACACTAGCAGGTGACATTACACTGCAGTCCCATCAGATGCCAGAACTGACAAATTTTGCGAAAATATCTTTTGAAATATTCTGTCCTTCCATGCTGTGAAAAACGACGAAGTCCTGGCAACTGACGGCAGGAGCTGCACGATATTCAAAAAGATGCCATTGCAACTGAAGTCGCAAAGAACATCCTTCGACAGTTTTAACATTTTTATCTAATTTCTAAACCAATGATCCACTTGTCCAATTTCCTCGGCCGTCCGTAATATCATCTTCTTTCCATCTTCCCCTCGTCGAGATTTCACCCCTGTAGAAGCTCTTTCGTACAATACTCCCATGCCTACCCTTTGTTCTCTTGGATTTGTACGTACTGGGTTCTCATAACTGTATGTCTGTTGGTCTAGGCCAGGGCTCAGAACACTGGGTTCAACAAGGCAAGGTCATTCACTAAACCCTTAAGGGTTTTCACTGCATCGGCAGCAGGTATAAAGGCCTGTTTCCATTACAACGGATTCCGCTGCGGTTTGCGGCGCCGGAGCAGTTTTCACAGGGTTTTGGATAATCCTTCGATCGTTTAACAATACATGGCGTATTAATTATCCCAATGCCTGTGAAAACCGCTCGGCGCCGCAAACCGCAGCAGAATCCATTGTAGTGGAAACAGGCCTTAAGACCGAAATGCTGTCACCCTTTGGACGATCAGTCAGAAATATTCTTCCCTGGTTTTGATATTTCTATTTTTTTGCATCAGATTTGACGTTATCAAACATCATTAGAATAGACTATATCACTCCAAAAGAGCGCAGCACCTGACGGGTACTACAGCGTCACGACGTCCCGTACTCATTCCATGACATCTTGACGTGAGACGACGTCACGATCGCTGAAACAAGTGGAGGTTTTTCGAGTGACGTCACCGCGTTCAGAATGGGGGACGGGACGTCGTGACGCTGTAGGCCTAGCCAGCAACCCGTCAGGTGCTGCGCTCTATTGGAGTGATAGAGTCTATTCAGAACCTATATAAACCCAGTGGCACTGGCCCATTGTTAACGCTTACTGACAGTGCATTAGGTCAAGACCTTAACCCCTTTTTCAACGCATCCCCAAACTATCATCCGTTTTGGAGAAAGTTCAGTATATCTGCTTTTCTTTGCTTTCCCTATAATCCCAACAAGCAGGACGAGAGACCTCACTTACCGTCCTACAAACAACTGGATAGTGTTTTGAGAAAATTCCAAGCAAAATTTGCCTCTTCAAACCAGTACTCACTGTACCAACCTGAAGACCTTCTTAAAATTTCAACCACATTCACTTCAGTTTACTGACAGTCATTTTATTGCAGATTCTTGATTATTTTGAAGGTTTGGTTCCCATTCCCATGTTTAGTTACAAACACGTTTGCCATCCCCAGAAGGTTCATCCAGATTTCTGAGGAAATGAATCCCTATCGCTTCAGATAGGTAGGTTCCCTCCCCATCCAGTCTTTGACCATATCTGCCATTAGTGCCAGAGAACATCCGCAGAGACCACCAGACATACAGTCGCATGGTCGCCCAAGTCTTGAAGAAAACAGAGAAAACAAAATGTGACTGAACCGGCATAATAAACCCTCTCGAACTAGAGCCAGGTGGTCAATGGATATGCCCAGGAATACCCCCTCCCCCCTGCCCCGGATGCAAATCTGCATCAGCAGTCTGACCACATGGTGAACTGACTGGTAGAGTCTTTTTGAGGGTTGATGATGCGTTCTTGCCACAGGTAGGGTACAGACAGATAGGATATTCTATACTATACCTCTGATGTGTTGGTGGTGCCATCTTCGTCGGCGCTTGAGGACTCAACATCGGAGACGTAGCCGGTGGCGATGTTGCGCTCACCATGACGAATGCCTGGGCTGTTCTGAAATAAGGAAGACCAAGGGTTAGACCTACATGACAAAAGGTGCAAAGGTTTTTTGTCTTCGTGTCAAAGACTATCAGATAAATTTCCGGTTGTCATGACATTTCTAATATCATAAAGCTTTGCTTTTTTTACCCTCATCAACTGCAGGCGCATACGACCAGTGCATAAGTTTTATGAGCTGAAAATAACTACTGTGCTGCCTAGCTTCGCAGGGTGGCAATATGTGCAGAAACGAATAGTCGCAATATCTGCATAGAAACTTCCAGCAGACTGAGACAGAAGGCAATATGTCATCCGCTGCAAAAAAACAAATGCCAATATAATTTTGTAGTCAGTTCTTGACAATAGCATGATCATGGCTGGTATTCCAATCATGAAATTCCACGCACAGAAAGAAACAAGGCACCCTGCACCATGTTTTTAAGTACGGTACGGATGACATATTGGTCCCTTGAGCACACTGCACTTCATCTGATGTCACCATCAAAAACATCTCTCGTTGCCGAATTCTCCTAGCGTGTATCAGATTGCATCAGCAAGTAGGCGAGAACACTCCCCTCCTTTTACATCAGAGGTGTGGAATTTCTGACGGAGGGCATCAAGAAGGCTGCAGAGTCAAAGTCACAGTCCACCTAGTGGATCGTCAGGAAAAGAAGCTCAATTTCATACCAGGAACATTCTGAACCCACTGATACCTATTGCTCTCGGTAGCTCAAAATGAAGATGACAACACCAATAGCTGCACAAGGTGTCGGCCTAGATCTTAGTGGCTCAAAACGAAGACGACAGCACAAGGCGTCGGCCTAGATCTTAGTGGCTCAAAATAAAGATGACAGCTCTAATAGCAGCACAAGGTGTCAGCCTCGATCTTAGTGGCTCAAAATAAAGATGACAGCTCTAATAGCAGCACAAGGTGTCAGCCTAGATCTTAGTGGCTCGAAATGAAGACAACAGCACCAACAGCAGCACAAGGTGTCGGTCTAGATCTTGGTAGTCAAAATGAACACGACAGCACCAATGTAGCACAAGGCATTGGCCTAGATCTTGGTGGCTCAAAATGAAGATGACAGCATTCATAGCAGCACACAAGGCGTCAGGGTTGGTGGCTCAAAATGAAGATGACAGCACTCATAGCAGCACAAGGTGCAGCCCACTTCTTGGTGGCTCAAGATGAAGACACCAGCGATATCTCGTTATGGCATATGCCACATCCCATGGTAATGAAAAAAGATAATACTAGCAACCGCTTCGTTTTCCAGCTCCAAAACAATCAGGAGATTACTCTTGCGGGCGGGATCGATTATCTTGATAAGAAGGCGAGAGTCGGGTCCATGGCAGATGTCATCTTGATAGTGATGTTCCCGACTACAGTATGTCATAGCAGAGAAGTTTAATACACATATCCAATCATTTTTATCGTGCCTACTATTAGGAGACAAGTTAAGAGCAAATAGACTGTAATGCCAGTTTTATTCGACACAGTAGATTAATCCTCCCCTGACTTACTGTTCTTTTTGCTCTATTGTGGAAACTTTTGCACTGAAATTTTATTAGCAACCTACACTTTGAGTCATTTCTTCCAGTTTGAATGTCAAAGAGCAACAACAGAACAGAAATACAACCCGACTCTTTGTGCCTGTAGTTCCTCCCGAGCTCAGAATACATCGCACCTCGATGTCAGAATTCCAAGTGAATTCATTCTCTAAAGCCACTTTTTCATATACGATGCTTTTTTTTATCTCAGGATCAAGAGACCAAACACATTACAGTTCCCTATCGCTTAATTTGCCATCACGACAAAGAGGACAATACCATTAAATGCACAAGGCTGGAAACATCAGGGAGATGGGAGTAATGATCTTCATGATAATGTGCGTAATGGAGGCCGCAGGAAAAACATTTCCATGGAGATTTGGTTCAACTGAGAAGGCAAGGAGCGACTCCAGTCTTTGAAGCAAAAGACACCTTGTGATACGTCAAAAGATTTCTTAAGCTAAAGCCTTTAACCCTGTGTCGAGTTTACAAGGAAATGTTTTTGTTTCAAGGTCGGCTGCTCAGGTGTTTACAATGCTGATTGTTTGAACTCTGAGAATGGATAGGAACCTGGCTCTTCTGGACTTGAATCTTTGAAGCAGGAGACATGTCAAAAGATTTCACAGGTTCTGCATTTAACCCTCTGAATTCACAACAAATCATCTGTTTCAGCTCCTCCTCATGCATTTGCAGCCTTAAGATGCTCCTTCACACAAGTTTTTTTTTCATGTGACTCGGCTCTCAAAGGGCAATTCACCTTGTCAGTTTCCTTACGACATACCTTAAAGGACCACAGTATTGCCACTTTTTCTCGACAGCCAGTGCCACCGCGCCACTCTCACACCCAAGGGACTAACTACGCTGTCACCGAATGGACATGATTTACTATGTACATTTTGTAATGGATTTTTGTAGTTCATGTTGCTGCCGCTAGGTGGCTCCCTCTACGTCGGCAGTTACCCATTAGAAGCGCGCGGGATTCCAGGGGCTTCTACCTTCAGAACCCACCCCTCGACGAAATCCTGCAACCGCCCCTGCTAACCGTCACAAGGCTCAAAATAACTTTTTTTACTTGTGTAGCAAAATTGCCAATCAAGGGTTCCACTTAATTCGCAATTTTGGTACTTTGTGTAGCAACTTTTTTGTCCATTCAACATGTTCAACAGCGGAAGCCATCTTGCATGGCTGTTGATGTCAACCTCGCACACAACAACACTTACGCATGCATGGCAAACATACTGTGACTCATTTGTAACAATCATGAAAGCCAGGTTTGGTTGGTGTTGTTAGTTGCCGATGAACTATGTACTGACTGACTCCTCGACGGCCACTGCTGGCCAGCCATGGCTGTCTCTACTTGAAAACGATGTGTAGCAATTTTGCAAATGTACCTCCTCGGCCATATCGCACTTTCTGATTTTTCTGTCGCAAATTGCGATGCGATACCGCTTATTTTGAGCCTTGCGTCAACTGCAAAAGCCACTGCAGGCAGCACTAGACCGTAACCCAACCCCAGACCTACTTGATACAGTTTCCTCTTCCGTCTATTGCGTCTCTGTCGAGCCTCAGCACTCTCAATATCCATCGCGGGTTGTCGCCCACTCGAATCTAAAACAAGAAAGAGGGAGACAGGAGGAATTAGACATGAAAGAACAAACATGAGACACTTTTTAAAATCTTCTAAAGTTACTCAGTTTTTAGATATTGCTGTAAAATCACATAAAAGACCCAATATTCCACATGACTTCCATTAATTCACACAACAAATTCAGAGTTCGCCCCCGGATTTGAAAAAGATGAGTCACTTTTGGATTTTTTCCAGAATTTTCATGAAAATCCTTTACGATCTTTTCAGTAGTCACTTGGTATGCTTCTGTCTTCAACGTGTTCAATGGCTGGAATGATAGTGGCAGAGGGAATACTCATACCATAAAAGGTGGGAATGAAAGTTCTAGAGAGGCATCTGAGGAAAGACAAGATTGAATAGACGGTCGTTCTCAAATTGATGTAAACAACAAAGATTTGTGCACTTCCGCTGAAATCTCAACCACAACCTCGGTCTGAACCTGAATGACGTAAAGCAGACAACCCGACGACAGTGACTGCGAAGACGCTGATCATTGCTGAATCATGGATGGTGTCGGTTTCAGATTGAGGTTCTGGTTGAGATTTCGGTGGAAGTGCGCATACTGCGAATTCAAAAATTGTCTACCAGCTTAAAGTACCAATGAAATGGTCCATGGACCATGTGCTCACTCGTTTGGACATAACAGTGTAATGACAGAGAGAGGTACATGTCAGTTATGAGCAATCTAGGTCAGGTCATTCCCAAGTTGCTGGACTTCAATGACTGTTGGGTTATGCCACCTGGCGGCCATATTGGATGTCCGATCGGGCCAAAACTTCACATGCACATAAAGGTCATCTAGAAGGAGCCACATAGCACATTTGAGTGCTCTGGGTCAAGTTGTTCCTGAGTTATAG